>SJXQ01001857.1:0-96238 GCA_006408695.1 Aepyceros melampus | reverse complement strand
CGGGGGGATCTGCTTCCTACCTCAGCACTTGGCTTTCTCCTCTACTATATCCAGCAAACAAAACACATCCCTGCCTCCAGACTTTGCTTCTCTCAGCGTGCTCCTGAATGCCCTCTCCTCTAGCCCAAAGCCCAGAGTACCTTCCCTTGCTCTTAGCCCACCCTGACCTCTCCCATCTTTGATCTAATAAGACCTTTCAACTCACAAGCAGTGATATGCCAAGTATTTATTTCCCCTGCAAACAGTAGGCTTCATCACATGCTTATGCACCCAAGGAATATTCGGGTTTTCTAATATTTATTTTTGTTTATTTATTTGGTTGTGCAGGATCTTAGTTGTGGCACACGGGATCTTTGTGATCTTTTTAGTTGTGTGTGGCATGTGGGATCTAGTTCCCCACTCAGGGATGGAACGCAGGCCCCCTGCTTTGAGAGCACCGAGTCTTAGCCACAAAGAATATTTATTAACTTGCTATGAATATGCTGTCCTGTAGAAATTAACTAATTTTAGGGAGCATTGTTTGCTTGTATGGATTTGGTCATCGGGGGCTTTTTTGGGTGGACTTTTTGACCAAAGGAGGAATTTCCTTCATCATAAAATATCCTTGATGTTTTTTAAAAGAGTAATACTTTAGGAAAGAAAAGTCCATCAGCTCAGGTCCCAGAGTACTTATTTCAGTCTGCTTCTGCGTTCACTTTGTCATGTCCCAAGAGTCAGCTTACCTTAGCCATGGTATTTTATGAACGCCTTGAAGATTCCTTCCTTCAGGTTTGGGAAGGAGGTGGTGGCTCTGGTCCTTATTGCTTATTTATCCCTAACTGTCCCCAGACCTTGGATCTCATGACCAAGCAGTCAGTCTAGGCTGCACAGGGCTGCTTACGAAAATAAATTCAGGGTCTGCCCGTCGTTCTGCTTTTCCTCAGGCCTTGAATGGCAGGGGCAGGTTTGGAGAATGCATTGCAGACTTGAGTGTTTTGCTCTCAGTTAGTAAGCGAGCTCATTGAGTGGAACTTAGGAAAGCAGTATCTGGTGAAAAACAGAAATTTATTTGTGAGGGGGAGCGTGGTGCAATGGAAAGAACCAGAAAACCAAAGAAAACCCCAACAGAGTCTTGATTCTTGGGCCAGCAGCCCCGGTATCCTCCTGGGCGACTTCAGGCAAAGGGTTAGACCTCTCTGGGACTCGTTCTCCTCATCTGTAAAATCAAGAAATACATTGGATCCGTCAGGGAGATTCTTGCTTTTCTTTAGCAGCAAAATCCTTCATTCTGTTTTTAATTACATTTCATGTTGAACCACAGTATCCATAAGCAGATAAAAAGTAAGATGCTCTGGTTAAAGAGAATTTAGGCCAGAGCAGGCAGTTGGTGTCTTTTCCTTTCTCAAAGGAATCCAAGAACCAGAATGATGTCATTGGATTTACATTTACGTAGCTCACAATGATTATTCTATGGAAAACAGTTTCAGGGCACCAAGACTGCAGGCCCAGGGACCATTTATATGAGGTAGTTGTCATGTGTAGGCAAAGAGGGAAGAGATGGGAAGTTATGTGGCTCCAGTGTAAACAGCGCTATTGCCCAGAGATGGAACGGATGTAAGTGGAGGAAGCCACCCAGGCTTCCAAGAAACAGACTGCTGCCCCCGCCCCCAGCCCTGTCAGGTCCCCAGTGTGGCCGATGAGCCAAAACTTCAGCAAGACGAGAGGAAGGACTGAGAAGCAACCCAGAACGACAGGATAGGCCTTCCCTTCTGGCTCAGCTGGTAAAGCATCCACCTGCAATGCAAGAGACCTGGGTTCAGTCCCTGGGTTGGGAATATCCCCTGGAGAAGGGAAAGGCTACCCTCTCCAGTATTCCGGCCTGGAGAATTCCATGGACTGTATAGTCCATGGGGTCACAGAGAGTCAGACTTGATTGAGCGACTTGAAATGTAAAAAAAAAAACCAACAGGATAAGTTGGTTATTGAACAGTTGCCTTGTGAGCCTTCTCATCAGATGCAACCTGAGATTTTGGCATCACCTGGGAGCTTGTCAGGCCCCACCCTAGACCTGCAGAATCAAAATAGTTAGTAAGGTCCTCAAGTAATTCCTATGCACACTAGAGCCTGAGAAAGCCATTAGTGGAAAACCACTTCCGGGACAGATGAGCCTGCCCTAGCTTCCCGGATGTTCCCTTTGCTGGTGTTGACTACAGGCAAATCAGCCATTTCTGAATTGTCTCATCCACACATGGAGGCGATGATATTCCCCTCACAGAGTTTTGTAGGACAGAGATGCCGTAAAGTAAGAGTTTAACTCCCAGTGTACTACTGGAGCAAAAGTTGATGGTCAAGAAAATAAAGGAAAACAATAATCACACACACACACACACACACACACACACACACCCATTCCTCTATGGTCCAGGACAGAAGAAAGGAACTGAGAAACACGTGCTGGGCCACCCTCGTGTCTCTGGTTTGATTTTTCTGTTTTCTGTCTTCAATTCATCATACTTTCTGAGGACAAGGGAAATATTTTTAAAAAATTATTTCCAGGAAAACTGTCTCCATTTCATAATACATAGAACAAGCATGGATTTTGAATTGAAACATTTTGACTTTGACCTCCCTCTGTGCTTCCTGCCTGTGAGGAAGGAAGGACGTGCACTGATTCACCTTAGTTTTTCTCTTCTGTAAAATGGGAAGAATAAAACCTTGCAAGGAGTAAATGAGATCGGATGTGAAAGGAGTCTAACTCTTTTTATAAATCGCCCTTTCTCCCTCCTTTTCTTCCATGATTGTCTTCTGTCTACCATTATTAGAGGACCCATTTTATAAAAACTGTGGTTACAATTGTGGTATGGGAGACCGCATTCATTTAACAAAAATTTACTGGATATTTACCATGTGCCAGGTGCTATTATAGATGCTACAAACGCAACACAACTAGGTTTGTTCATCTTTCTAGTGTATGCCTCACCCGGGTTACACCTGTGCTAGACACGATCCTGGGTGCTAGGCAGGCAGCGTGCCTGGAGTTTATTCATTTTTCTCTTTCCTTCCCCATCCTGTAGACTACACCAGGGCTATCTGAATGGGACAGAGATTTATTCTCTCCAGGAAGTAGGCAAAAGTCTGTGGTCATTTTGATGGCATTCACAAAACCTCCCTCATGTAGGTTTCAAGGATAAGATTCATTTAGCAAGGTCTTTGCATCCTCTATTGAAAATGCACCCACAACCACACACTTGGCTAGGCAAATTAATAACCAAACTAGACTGAAAATATTTAACCTCCTTAGGAGAACAAGCTGTTTTTCAAGGAGACTGGCAGGTCCATTTGCATGCAAACATTTAATGGGCTGCTTTTAAATGATCCTTATCTACTTATTGAAGCAGGTCTGGCCAGACCTCTCCTTGGCATCTCCTTGTTAGCTGTGAGTCGGAGCCTCCACCGCACATGATCTGGAAATCATCAAAATGCACTTAAATGGAAGATGCTTAATACTTGGAACGTTCAGTGTTTTTACTTGGACCTTTGCCCCCAAACCGCTCAGTCAGTCAGCTTTGACTGAGCTCACCGTTACAGCCAACCATGAGGAAATTGTCATTACGTGTATGTTGCACATAGTAGGCGATCAATAAGCAACGTTGGCTGAATGAATGAAGTCATTAGGTTTATTTCCTCTTCACCCTGTCTGAACACTCTCAGGTTTCCTCTCCAGTGGTATGCTGCTAAATGTTTAACAACCAACCCCAAGCAGGGGCCCCATTTTGCAGCGTTTGCTGGTTTCTGTGGTGGAAATAATCCTGCTCTGATACATTTCAGACTACCAGCATGACATCACTGAACACAGAGAAGAGATGGGCACCCTTATGGAATAGTTCTACCAGACAGAAAACAAAAGATGTAAATAACCTCAAGGGCACAGATAGTGAGTGAAATATAAAATCATTTGCTAGTGATGAGTTTTGAGCATTTATTACCTTTTTAGTACAGTTTATTTCACTGTAAACTTATATAGTTTTTAATAGCAGCTGAGTTAACCATGGCTTGAAAAATTACTGAGAATTTGACCATCAGCTCTCAGGAATCTCATGAAGTGGGTCAAATGCACCCCTGTTTCTTACACATTCCACATGTGCAAGCTCTGGAGTGAAGCTCCTCTTCCCTCTCCTTGCTGTCTGGGGCGGCCGGGAACTATTAAGCGGTTCGTAAGATGCAAATAACCAGGTGATGGGTGTGCCCTCTCTCGAGCACTCTGCTTGCACCCTGTTGGAGGTGTTTTTCACTGCTTCTGTTTGTGTTAGGAGCTATTTGTGTACTTATCCCTTTCACTGAGGTCTATGCAATCAACAGTGTGTGAAACCTAGACGTCAACTGAAGTTCCCTGTCCTTTGGGATCCAAGTGGAATTGATTCTAACACTCTCGCACCCAGATGGGGGCCTGCTTCCCTTCACCCAGTCTTATTAAGTGCTGAGCTGTGTGCAAGCTTGCCTGTGGTCCTCTGGCTTAGAAATCTGCATGTGTGCCTGTGCGCTAAGTCGCTGCACTCGTGTCTGACTTTGTACGTCCCTGTGGACTGCAGCCCGCCAGGCTCCTCTGTCCATGGGAGTCTCCAGGCAAAAACACTGGAGTGGGTTGCCATGGCCTCCTCCAGGGGATCTTCCCGACCCAGAGATAGAAGCCACATCTCCTGCATTGGTAGGCAGGTTCTTTTACCACTAGCATCACCTGGGAAGCCCTAAAAGTGTGCACAGATACCATTCCGTGAAGGGGCTCAGCACTTCCTCATTGACACGTGTAGCATCTCAACGACCTGGAACACAGCCCCTTTCCCTTGATGTCCTTCCGAATACTATGCACGGGAGGCAGTTGTGCACACAGCAGACCCCCTCCAAGCTTCCGGGCTATATCCGGGCTGTGTTTTGTTATTGCTGATGTTGTTGTTGCCATTGTTTTACATTCTCATGTGGTTCAGCCCTCTGGCCCTCTTCCCCTTAAAGCTTCCCATCTCTCCCTTCTCTATCTGACAACTCTTCCTTGAAATGTTCAACTCTTCTTCTCCCTCTCCACGGATCATGTAAGGAGTTTATTATGTGGAGAAATGTGGCTATGTATACATTTTTGCCTATCTTCAGACTCATGTTTACTGAGAATCATGGACCCCCTTTTACAAGCCTCCCCTTTGTCTCACACTGGATTCTCTTGAACCTGACTCTAAGTTGTAGAATAAAATGAAGAGGTGATTTCAGCAAAGTCACAAGGAGGGCAGCTTCCACCTGATTCCACAGTGAGCCCAGGGATGTGAGTATAGCTTGACATTGTCCTGACCCAGGACCCATCAGTCATTGGCTAAACCTCACCCCACCCACCTGGCCAGTACATTCTGCCTTCTGCTCCTGGCCACAGGTAAAGCATTTCCAGCAGCCCATGGGCAACTTTCTCCAAGAGAAATAGCAGATAAGACTTGTTGGATGCAGAAAACTGAGAAACAGTAGGAGGTCTGTGGTTAGAGGATCTGGGTATGGACAATGTCTGCTACAATCTTTTAGGGCAAAACAGAACTGCCCAAACTTTAGGATTCCTGTCTTGGTTTCTCTTCCCTATGAAGAGAAGAAGGCAGACTAGAGATTTATTTCCCTCAGCTATGAATCATGGACAACCCTTGGATATTATGTGCTGTTGTTCAGGAAGTGTGGGAGGGATAGGCATGTCCAACCAAAAACTTTAATTCACAGGGTAATGTTTGCAACTGATCATATGTTTCCAAGAAAGGAACCTCAGTGCCTGTGAACCGAAAGAGGTCAAAAGGGCTTGGAGCCTTAATTTTGGCAGGGATTCAGCAAGTGGTACTCCCATTCATTCAACAACTTTTCCTAGAGCGAATTCCCTGGTGATCCACTGATTAAAAGTTCACCTGCCAGGCTTCCTTGCTGGCTCAGTGGTAAAAAAGTTTGCCCACCAATGCGGGACACACCAGTTCGAGATTCAGTCACTGATGGGGGAAGATTCCGCATTCCTCAGAGCAGCTAAGCCCATGTGCCACAACGACTGAGCCTGTGCACTAGAGCCCGGGAACTGCAACTGCTGAGCCCTGGAGCCACAGCTGCCGAAGCCTGCAACCCAGAGCCAGCGCTCTGTAACAGCCCAGAGCCAGCGCTCTGTAAAACCCAGAGCCAGCGCTCTGTAACAACCTACAGCCAGCGCTCAGTAACAGCCCAGAGCCAGCGCTCTGTAACAGCCTAGAGCCAGCGCTCTGTAACAGCCCAGAGCCAGCGCTCTGTAAAACCCAGAGCCAGCGCTCTATAACAGCCTAGAGCCAGCGCTCTGTACAGCCCAGAGCCAGCGCTCAGTAACAGCCCAGAGCCAGCGCTCAGTAACAGCCCAGAGCCAGCGCTCAGTAACAGCCCAGAGCCAGCGCTCAGTAACAGCCCAGAGCCAGCGCTCTGTAAAACCCAGAGCCAGCGCTCTGTAACAGCCTAGAGCCAGCGCTCTGTAACAGCCCAGAGCCAGCGCTCTGTAACAAGAGGAGCCCACGCACCACAAATGAAAGGTAGCCCCTGCTCCCCACAACTAGAGAAGGCTCGCAATGCAGCAAAGACCCAGCACAGCCAAAAGTAAATGATAAATAAAATAAATTATTTTAAAAAAAGAACTGTTCCCAGAGGACCAGCTGTGCCCCAGGTACCACCCTCAGGTGTCTGGGGTCTAGTACAGTTCAGTTCCGTTTCATCCCTCAGTCGTGTCTGTCTCTTTGTGACCCCATGGACTGCAACACACCAGGCCTCCCTGTCCGTCACCACCCCCAGAGTTGACCTAAACTCATGTCCATTGAGTCAATGATGCCATCCAGCCATCTCATCCTCTGTCGTCCCCTTCTCCTCCCACCTTCAATCTTTGCCAGCATCAGGGTCTTTTCAAATGAGTCAGCTCTTCACATCAGGGTACAGGGAGATGACCAAGAATGACACGTTCCACCTCTTGTCCATCTCAGCTCAGTCTTCTCTCCTGTGGCAGGGGGTAAATCACCCAGCCTGGCAGGTTTGTAGGGAAGAGGGGTGAGGTAATGACAGCAAAGTGCTTTGGTAGCCCACATGTGGCTGAGTCATGTTTTCTTTCCCAAGTAGAGCATTCATCAAAACAAGGACTCTTTCCAGTAAGGTTATAGTTTAATTCAGTGCATCACAAATGGTGCCAATCACATGTAGGGAGGGGAGGGGATACAGCCAAGGCTGGACAAATATCCCTCCCCATAAAGCCACTCTTGTTTTTGCAGTTACAGTCATTTGACTTCTGCATGAGATTTTTTTTTTTTTAATTTAAGTATAGCTTAGGGCTCCCAGGTAGCTCAGAGATAAAGAATATACCCGCAGTGCAGGAGACCTGGGTTTAATCCCTAGGTTGGGAAGATCCCCTGGAGAAGGGAATGGTAACCCTCCAGGCAACTTCTTGCCTGGAGAATTCCATGGACAGAGGAGCCTGATGGGCTGCAGTCCATGGGGTCCCAAAGGGTTGGACATGACTGAGTAACTAACACACACACACACACACACACACACACAAAGCTGATGTACTATATTGTGTTAGTTTCATTTGTGTAGCAAGATGATTCAGTTCTGTATATTTATGTATATATATATAGTACATATGTAATATATGTACACACATATATTTTCAGATTTTTTTCCATTATAGGCTATTACGAAATATTGAATATAGTTCCCTTGCTTATAGTAAAACCTTGTTGTCTGCCTATTTTATATACAGCAGTGTGTATCTGTTAACCCCAAATTCTGAATTTATCCCTCCCCACCTTTCTCCTTTGGTTTTGTTTGCTTCTATGCCTGTGAGTCTGTTTCTCTTTTGTCAATAAATTAATTTGTATTATTTTCTAGATTCTACATATAGATGACACCACATATGATATTTGTCTTTCTTTGTCTGACGTACTTCACTTAGTATGATAATCTCTAGGAACATTCACGTTGCTGCAAGTGGCATTATTTCATTTTTTTTATGGCCGAGTCATATTCCATTATATGTATATACCACGTCTTCTTTGTCTATCATTTATTCATGGACACTTCGGTTGCTTCCATGTCTTGGCTTTCCTAAATAGTGCTGCTGTGAACATTGGGTTGCATGTGTCTTTTCAAATTAGAGTTTTCGTCTTTTCTGGCTATGTGTCCAGGAGTGGGATCCTGTGGCAGCTCCAGTTTTCATTCTTTAAGGAACAACCACACTGCTCTCTGTAGTGACTGCTCCAACTTGCATGCTCACCAGTAGTGTAGGAAGGTTCTGTTTTCTCCACACCCTCTCCAGCATTTCTTCTTTGTAGATGTTTTGAGGGCAGCCATTCTGACCAATGTGAAGTGTACCTCATTGTAATTTTGAAGACTTGTTTTTAAAGAAAGAATTCCACTCCTAAAGGAAGAAAAGATGAGAAGGAGGGAGGGAGTGAAGGAGGAGAGAGAAAAATAGAGATATTGGCCTGGCTTATTTAAAGCCTACTTCTACTGGGGGCACAAAAGTCTACATGTATTTTTAGGAGCATGTGCATGGTAAGTTGCTTCAGTCGTGTCCAACTCTTTGCAGACCTGTGGACTGTAACCCACCAGGCCCCTCTGTCCATGAGATTCTCCAGGCGAGAATACTGGAGTAGGTTGCCATGCCTTCCTCCAGGGAATCTTCCTGGCCTGGGGATCGAACCCAGGTCTCTTGTGTTTCCTGTACTGGCAGATTCTTTACCACTGAGCCACTTGGAAAGCCCTTCGGGGGCACATCTATTGCTTAAATAATGGTCTGTGTCTTAGGATTAGAAACAGGAAAGGATCCGCAGAAATTCTCTAGTTTCTAGGAGGACGTTGTCACTCAGGAAATGTGACTTGCCCCAGGTCACCCAAGTGGTTGGGATAGAGCCAGGACTGGAACCCAAGCTCTTGACTCCAGTGTGAGGTCTTTTCACCACCGCTTCCCTCCGTATCTTGCTTTATCTTTAATGAGGACAACTCCACAATCTTCCAATGCATTAGCAAGGTACCCTGGTTCTGAATCATTCTGCATATCTTTCCTTCTCTCTGTGCATTTTTTTTCCTTGTCCTCATTTCAAGGAGAAAACTTGGTATCCTCATCTCTAAAGAGAGAGAGAAAAAGAATCCCATTTGAAGTGTCACACACATGATGCGTTTCCCATGCCATCCCATAGCTCGGTCTCTAGCAGCATTGATTACGCAGTCCCCATTAGAGCCCTGTGAGGTCATGGGGACCTTGATAAATGCATCTGGGGTCCTTGTTACTGTGGCCAGGATGGTTTTGGAAACCAAAACTCTCAATGGCCTACCAAGGAGACCAGCCCATGAAGGACGCCGTCTCTCTCTCCACATCCTCTGAGTCAGTGCCTGCACGTAAGAGAGGGACACACCAAGGATGAGCTTTGCCAGCATCCCAGGGTTGGAAGGGATGACATATGCCTGGCAAGAACTGAGTGTACCAGGTGTGGGTTTGGGTCTTTGTGTCCTGATGTTGGCATGATAGCAGCAGCTGTTCTCAGATACAGAAAGACGAAAAGGCCAAATTGGCATACTCTTCCCAGGAGATGGGCTCCCAGGGACGAGGGAGTGGGAACCCTAAGCCAGAATTCCTTACTGTCCACCAGAAAGGGGTGGAGTGAGGGGGGAGGAAGTTGTGGGAGGAAGAGTGGCTCCTCCTTCAGTGAGGTCCATGTGCCATGGGTAGGACTATCAGACATTCAGATGGCAAAGCTGGAACGGATAGTTAAGGCTCCAGCAGTGGAATTCAGTTTCCAAGTTGATCATAGCAGCTTGAGATACAGGCTGAGTCTCAGAAGATGACACTGAACAAAGACAAATGTAAAGCCTGTACTTATGTCTGAGGTCAATTTCACAAGCACGAATGAATGATCTTCTGTTGTCCTTCAGTTGCTCAGTCATGTCCAAGTCTTTGCAACCCCACGAACTGCAACACGCCAGGCTTCCCTGTCCGTCACAATCTCCAACGTTTGCTCAAACTCATGTCCATTGAGTCGATGATGCCATCCAACCATCTCATCCTCTGTCACCCACTTCTCCTCCAGCCCTCAATCTTTCCCAGCATCAGGATCATTTCCAATGAGTCCGTTCTTCACATCAGGTGGCCTAAGTATTGGAGCTTGAGCTTCAGCTTCAGCATC
Organism: Aepyceros melampus; assembly: GCA_006408695.1. Taxonomy (NCBI): domain Eukaryota; kingdom Metazoa; phylum Chordata; class Mammalia; order Artiodactyla; family Bovidae; genus Aepyceros; species Aepyceros melampus. Next base: position 86,066 of record SJXQ01001857.1, on the reverse strand, counting down.
AGACCTTCCAGTGAATATTCAGGGTTGATTTTCTTTAGGATGGACTGGTTGGATCTCCTTGCAGTCCAAGGGACTCTCAAGAGTCTTTTTCAGCACCACAGTTCAAAAACATCAATTCTTCGGCGCTCAGCCTTCTTTATGGTCCAGCTCTCACATTCATACATGACCACAGGAAAAACCATAGCTTTGACTATGTGGACTTTTGTCAGCAAAGTGTTGTCTCTGTCTTTAATTCTCTAAGTTTGTCATATGATATATGCTTTTATAATAAATGTGCAAAAGTTCTTAAAATGAGATTACCTACCTTAGTTTTTCTTCTCCTACACATCCAAGTACATGCAAAGTGTCTCCCTTTCTCAGCCTTCCCCCCCCCAGATAAATGTTATGCCTTAACTTGCAAAGCTTGATGCTGGCTCCAGAAGTTGGGAACAGTAGAGACAGTGAGCCCAAGCTTGAGGTTACTCCTAAGACTCATGGCTAGTGAATGGTCCTGCATCTTTCCCTTCAATGACTGACCTTAGAAATAGGTGAGAGGAAGGTGGGCTCAAAGCCCCAGGATGCTATTGAGTGTAAAATTTGCAGCTAATAAGCTGAAGCCCCTGAAAACTTATTAGGGTACCCTTGACTGCCCTCAGTCGCTGCAGAGTGGTGCATGCACTTGACCACCTCAGTGCCCAGCACGGTCCAGTAGAATAATTAGTTTCCTGATGATGCTTTAAGTATCTGGGGGGCAGACCTGATTCTTGGGCCACCTCTGTACCTTGACATGAGACTGAGCACAGAATAATTGCTCAGTAAACATGTATTGGATGAAGGACCGAGTGAGTGAATATAAAATCCAGGAGCATTTAAGGATGAACATGAAGCCCAGGGAAGGAAGGAAATTGCTCAATCAGCTGTGATGGCTGTTGTTTCTGCAAATGCAGCTGGGCAAAGAGATGCGTCTCCCCATGCTAACGCCTGCATGGGCACTCTCTCTGTCTCTCTTTTTAAATCTCTCTCCTTTTGGAAACTTGAAGCCACTAAATGTTTCCATTCTAATGAGATTTTCAAAAAGAGAGAGGGAAAAAGTGTCTAGAATAATCAGGGCTTGTGGCATGCTGGGGGGAAACAGCAGGGGGCCCGGGTCTTGCTTTGTGTCTCAGTGTTTGGCTCTCAAAAGAAACGCTGGAGCCATTTGTAGGAAGGTGCTAATGGAATAAGAAAATATAAGTCGTTTACACCTTTTGGTTTGGGTTTGAGAGCACCGATTTTATCTCTAAATGAGAAAGCTTTCTAGGGCATGGTTAGAAAAGTAAGTAATTTGCCAGTGACACGTTGGCATTCTTCCCACTATCTTCAGCCTGAAGGCGGTTGAAAGGTTGGCTTGGCCACCATCTAGGTGAGGAAGGTGAAAGTGAAAGCATTAGTCACACAACTTTTTTGCACCCCATAGACTGTAGCCCGCCAGGCTTCTCTGTCCATGGGATTTCCTGGATAAGAACACTTGAACGGGTTGCCATTCTCTTCTCCAGGGGATCTTCCTGACCCAGGGATTGAACCCAGGTCTCCTGCATTGCAGGCAGATTCTTTACCAGCTGAGCCACCAGGAAAGCCCCTGTAGGTGGGGGAAGTGAGTGCCTCCTTGGATGATTTCACAGCTGCTGGGAAGACTTGCTCCCTTTTCTCCTAGAACCTCCAGCTGGAGGTCCCACACGAAGTAACTTAATCCTCAGGTGCTGATTCTAAGTCTCTTCAGCCGTGCCCAACTCTTTGTGACACTGGACCGTAGCCCACTGCTCCTCGGTCCATGGGACCTTCCAGGCAAGAATACTGGAGTGGGTTGCCATTTCCTTCTCCAGGGGATCTTCCCGACCCACGGGTCGAACCTGAGTCCCTGAAGTCTCGGGTTTGGTGGCTGAGTTCTTGACCACTAGTGCCACCGGTACAAGCCTTTATGCCCTTTTCAAAAGCAAATTTCAGGTGCCATTTAATACCTATTAAATTAGCAAGTCAACCAACAAACTGTAATAAATAGCCAATGCTGGCAAAATTGGGTAACAATGGATGCTTGTGTGTTCCTGGAGACAAAGTGTGCAACCCTTCAGAAAAGTAGTCTGGCAGAATATATCAAGAATCAATTCAGATATTTGAAGCCCAGATAGTCTAGAGATTATTATGAGGAATTGATTCTAAAGAAGGAAAAACTTTATGCATAAAAATATATACCATCATATAATAACACAGAATTGGTAGTACCCTAAATCTGAATATCCAGCAATAAGAGAACAGTTGATATATTTCAGTGCACTGATGTCATAGAAAGTGCCTCTTCCATTAAACATGATTGTTTGAATATTTTATAGCCAAGTGGAAGAATATTTATACTTTAATAAGATAAAAATGCAGACTATACTGTTGAGACAAAGCAAATATTGAAAATTGTGTATGTCTATGTCCTTGGGCTGCCAAAGGGACAGGAGAAAATGAAAACAGCTGATTTATTAGGCTTAGGATTGAATATGGTGATTCTTTTATTTTGGTTTCCATTTTGTGCTTTAGAATGTCTTCTATAAAATGAGTCTTTTAAGCCAGGAAGACGGGAGATGCACAGGTGAAGGTGTCTGATGGTAGGCACGCACGGTGACCAAGAATCAGTAAGAAGATGGACTGTGTTGGACCTGCAGTGAGAAATGCAGACGGAAAGGCTGACGGGGCAGCAGTGGAGGCTGGAAGACCATGAGAACAGGGGTGACTTGGAAGGGAAGAAAAGAAATGCCCCAGAGCTCAGGCTTAGATTCTAGGCTCTGGGATTCAAGCCCCAGCCAAGTCCTTACCAGGATTCCTTATGGCCAGATGAAAGAAGGTGAGGAGGGTCTGGACAGAAAATGCTGCCATCCACTGTGAGCCTTTGAAGACATGCCCCTCTCCTCCTGGAAGGAGAGAGGGATGAAGGGAAACTGTGGAGCCTGTTTGCCACTTGTCCCATCACCTTCTCACCTTCTGCCCTCATGCACCACGAGGCCCCTCCACACAGGCATAGGGAGGGACAGCCGAGGAGCCTTTGCTGGCCCTTCGCATCCCTCTGGATGAGAGAGAGCTCACCATCCACCTTTTGACATCTATGAACACGGCGATTCTAGATAGCTCCTGCTCCGGCCTTCCTGGAAGCAGATGCTGTGTCTGATCCCAGCAGTCTCGGCAACATTACCATGGACCACGTAGACTCTCTGCTACAGCCTCACAAGGTGGACTTTGGTGTTACTGATGCACAAGAGCAGAAGTTAAGATAAATCAAACAGCTCTGCCTGGGCCATAAGAGGGCATGGCAATCCACTGCAGTACTCTTGCCTGGAGACTCCCATGGACAGAGGAGCCTGGCGGGCTACAGTCCATGGGGTTGCAGAGAGTCAGACACGACAGAGTGACTAAGCACAGCACAGCCTGGGCCTTAAACACATGAAGAGGACGGCTGGGGATGAAGTACCGTGTTTGATTCTGAAATGCATGCTCTTTGCCCTGCTTCACACGACCTGTAGATCAGTGCTTTGTACACAGTTGTCATTTGGTCGATAAGTTGTCTCCAACTCTTTGCAACCCCGTGAACTGTAGCCCACCAGGCTCCTCTGTCCATGGGATTTCCCAGGCAGGTTGCCATTCCCTTCTCCAGGGCACTTTCCTGACCCAGGGATCGAACCTGAGTCTCTTGCATTGGCAGGTGGATTCTTTGCCATTGAACTACCTTGGAAGGTTGTTGTAGACAGTAGGTGCTTCCAAAATGTTCATGTAAGAATTCTGCACCCCCCAAGTCTGACTTGTTCCCCGAGGGGGACAGTTTCCCCACACCAAACAATTCTCTGACATCAACTGAATGTCCTATAATTTAACTCAGTTCTGATGCTGTCTACCTGGAGAGAAATCAGATTTCACAAGTTAAAGGCTCATCCCGACAAGACTGCCCCCACCCCTCGGCGCCACTTCAGATGACAGTGGCAAGTCAGGTGGCCACCTGTGCTTCTGGCCGACGGGTTATAGACTGGAGATTCCCACGACCTGCTCCCTGGATTTGATTCACTGACTGGAGTGACTCGCAGAACTCAGAGAAACATGTGACTTATTTTAAGATCATCTGTTTATTACAAAAGGATTAAAGTCAGGCACAGCCCATGGAGGAGATGCATAGGGCCATGTGTGGGGTAAGGGCTTCCCTGGTGGCTGGGATGATAAAGAACATGCCTGCCATATGGGAGACCCAGGCTGGATCCCTGGGTAGGGAAGATCTCCTAAAGGAGGGAACAGCAACCCATTCCAGTATTCTTACCTGTAGAATTCCACGGACGGAACCTGGTGGGCTACTGACCATGGGATTGCAAAGAGGCAGACTCAACTGAGTGAATAACACATACATACATACATGGACGGGGTAAGGCCGTGGAGCTTCCGTGGGCCTCCAGCAACACCACTCTCTCCACATCTCCACGTGTTCCAACCCTGAAGCTCTTTCAACCCACTGCTTTTGCGTTTTTATGGAGTCTTTACTACATAGGCATGACTGATTAAATCAGTGGCCATTGGTGATGGAGCTCAAGCTCTAGGCCCTCTGCCCTCCCCAGAAGTAGGGGAATTGGGACTGGCATTTCCCACCCTCTAATCACTTGATTTCTTCTCCTGGCAACAGCTCCCATCCTGAGGAGCTTCCCAACAGTCACCCTGCTAATGTCACAAAAGACACCCGGACTTCCCCCCCCAAGGAAATTCCAAGGGTTTTATGAACTCAATACCAGAAACTGGGATATGACCACATACATATTTCTCATAAATCACAGTCTCATAGCATAGTAGGTGCTCTGCAGGGGTTTGATAAATTAAGCACCCTCTTAAGGTTTAGCATCATTTCAGTGCCCAAGCAGGGGTCTATAGAAGGATGGATTTAGACCTTAAAAATACCACCCTGGATGTGAAACAAGGAAGAGTTTGTTCACAAAGCTGACTGGACTTTTAGTTGAGGTTTATGAATTTTTAATTATGCCTTTGTTTTTCTTAACCCTGTAATGTCATGCCAAGAAGGGCTTCCCAGTGGCTCAGTGGTAAAGAATCCGCCTGCCAGTGCAGGAGACGTGGGTTCAGTCCCTAGTCAGGGAAGATCCCACATCCCACAGAGAGCTAAGCCCATGAGCCACGGCTACAAAGCCTGTGCGCCCCAGAGCCCGTGCTCTACCGCAGAGAAGGCGCCGCCATGGGAGGCCCGCGCGCCATAGCCAGAGAGGAGCCTCCACTCGCCACAACTAGAGAACAGCCTGCAAAGCAAAGAGGACTTGCCACAGCCAAACATAAATACATATTAAAAAATTATATTTAAAGAGCCATTAGTGGGCAGACAAGACACGCAAGAAGAAACGCCTAGTAACATACCAGCAAACTTCAATAGATGTTTCCAGAGACAGAGTCACCATGAAACTAATGAAATGTAAGCTGTAACTCCGGTACTTACTTTTTAAATCATATTTGTCTTCTTTTCCCTAAACGTTTACTTCTTTTCTTCCACAAATCTGGATATGACCCTATTTTATCCCTTTATTAAATATTGTGATATCTATCTCAACAGCAATGAGATGGAGTCCCTTCCTTTTAAGTTTTAAATATTTTTTTCTGCACCGCATTAGACACATCAGGTATCTTCAGGTGGTACCAACTGAGTTCCATTGCCCTGAGCTCTTAGTTTAAATCAAAAGTTGGGAAATTTTTTCTTTAAAAGTCAAATAGTAAATATTTTAGGCCTTTGGGCCAGATAGACTCTGCTGCAGTTACTCAGCTCTCCTGTTGCCTCACAAAAGCAGCCACAGACCACATATAAACAAAGGAGTGTGGCTATGGCATAAAAATTTATTTATAAAAAAGCAGCTGCCTGGATTTGGCCTGAGGGCCACAATTCGCTAACCCCTTATTTGAATGGTCAAAACCCACATCTTCATCACACATCCGTGGATCCAGAGGTTGATCAGTTCAGTTCAGTTGCTCAGCTGTGTCTGAGCATGGACTGCAGCACGCCAGGCTTCCCTGTCCATCACCAACTCCCGGGGCTTGCTCAAATTCATGTGCATTGAGTCTATGATGCCATCCAACCATCTCATCCTCTGTCGTCCCCTTCTCCCGCCTTCAATCTTTCCCAGCATCAGGGTCTTTTCCATGAGTTGGAAACTTACCCAGAGGTTGATAGGGACAGGATATAGGTAGATCAAAATCTAGATATCGATATCTGTGGTTCTTGGTGATTACAATATTCTTGCTTAATTTCAAGGGCAAGGAAGGTTTTTAAACACAAAATTACTTCTTCTATATTCCAGTAAAGCCATTTTTTTGACTCTATGAACATAAGATGAGGAGAAAGAGGTAAAAAGCTTGCATCCGAATGCCTGCTATTTGCCCGGATTCATAGCAGTTTATGTACGTGGTTCTCTTTTTATTTTTTATTTTTTATTACATGACCATCCCATTAGGTAGGTTTAGAGGGTCCCTAACTCCACAGTTAATAGTAATCAGTGAATATCTACTTAAAGGGTTCAGTTCAGTTCAGTCGCTCAGTCGTGTCCGACTCTTTGCGACCCCATGAATCGCAGTATCTGCTGAAAATGGGTACCAAGCTTCATACTAAACAGTGAAGAAAATTTCTCATTAGTATATGACCACAAAAATATAATTAAAATACAAAAATGTGTTTATTGTATCTCACAGGTCACAAAATTTAAATTATAATTGCAACAATGTTCTAATTTTTACAATGCACAAAGACTCAGTTGAGTGTTAATTTGAGGTTATATTTTCTTTGCCAAAACTTGATGATAATACAACATGACTTCACATTTTATTCTCTCAACATTTGGGGGGAAGGATTGTATGGTATTTTTCACCTTTTGAAATATCATTTGATCTGTCTTTAATTGTTCCAGTAAGATGGTCGCTTGTTAATGGTTTTGCTGTATTTAGAACAGCTCTTCATCATCAAATCCATCAGCTTCATGAAATCTTGCATGCTTTGTAAGCTTTGCTTTTCTTTTTGCAAATGGTCCATACTGTACCGTTGGATGCTGTCCCTGATTGAGACAGAGGCTGAACTGCAAGGCCATGATGTGCAGCATACAGGCTGCTGTTAAACCGTCAAGGATGTTTTTGCACGGAGACTTCCTTAGAGAGGTGGTTTTTAGTTATGAGAGGTTTTGCTGCCCTGTGCAATCTCTGAGCTACAAAGACTGGAATAAGGAATAAGATAAAGAAAATCCCTTGATTTGTCACTTGTGTGTTGTAAGTGAGAAACTGAGGTTCAAAAAAACAAACCTGCCCTGGGTCATCTGGTTTCTAGGTGGTGAGCCAAGATTCAGATCCTGTGGAGCCTGACTCCAAGCATGCCATTGATGGCAAACAGATGGAGACCGGAAGGAGGAGAGTCCATGCTCTCCTCCCTCAGTCTAGGATCTTGGCGAGCTACCTGGCTCTTGAAATATGCCAGTGGGGAGCAGGAGCCATCAGGGGTCTCGGGGAACTGCTTAGAGATGGAACCAAGCTTTTCTCCCCCAAACTGGAGACCAGAGGAGAGGGAAGCTGAACTCTCAGTGCGCCCCCCAACCCCGCCCCACCCCCGGCTCTCCAGCTGGCCCTGCCCTGGCCCCGTTCCCTGCAGAACCTCACTCCAAGCCCCATGGTCATTCTCAGAACAGGGTCTGGTCCCAGCATCTCTGCCCCTCCTGCTGTGGTGACCCCAGTGCCTGAGCCTGAAGGCTGTGGTCCTCATCTGTAAAACGGGGGCAGGGACATAATGGTAACAGTGTCCCCAGCTGGCACTGCTGCTCTCCAGAGAATAAGAGAACATGACATGCCAAAAAACAATTACCAGGTAAATCCTAGAGGTTTCACTCTTGGGTTCCCCTTGAATGAAGTCCTTGAGGGGATATTTGTCATGATTTCCGGTGGGTCCGGCTTTGTTCCTATGAAGGGAGGCCAGGCTCGGGTGGGAAGAGGCAGGTAGGAGATGGTGTCTGGTTTGAGGGCATATCAAGACCCTTGACCTCAACCTGTTTTATTTGGAAAGATGGTCAGGACCCTGCAGACAGAAGGGCAGCTGTTGACTCTCCCCAAGCCTCCAGCAAGAGAGAAGAGAGAGAAAAAAGTGGAGTGAAGGATGTTGTTGTTCAGTCGCTCGGTCATGTCCAGCTCTTTGCAACCCCATGGACTGCAGCACGTCAGGCCTCCCTGTCCTTCACTATCTCTCAGAGTTTGCTCACACTAATGTCCGTTGAGTTGGTGCTGCCATCCAGGCATCTCATCCTCTGTCATCCCCGTCTCCTCCCACCTTCAATCTTTCCCAGCCTCAGGGTCTTTTCCAATGAGTCAGTCCTTCGCATCAGGTAGCCAAAGTATTGGAATTTCAGCTTCGCATCAGTCCTTCTAAAGAGTATTCAAGACTGATTTCCTTAAGGACTGATTGATTTGACTGGTTTGATTGCTGTCCAAGGTACTCTCAAGAATCTTCAGCACCACAGTTTGAAAGCATCAATTCTTCAGCGGTTAGCCTTCTTTATGGTCCAACTCTCACATCTGTACATGACTACTGGAAAAATCATAGCTTTGACTATGTGGACCTTTGTCAGCAAACTGATGTCTCTGGTACAGAGAAGAAACTCACATGATGGAGGAAGTAAAAGAATAATTGGTCTCCTGAGATGGCTGAAAGGGAGGTTGGTGCGCTGAGCCACTGGCATTAGAATAACAGACAAAATGATCCTGGGATGTTTTCTTCAGATGCTCCTTACCTGCAGCCCCTCCCCCAACTGCACGCACAGCCTCTACATGTGTTTATGTGATGATTCTGACTGTTCTACACTGTGTTATGATTTCTCTGTGTTAGTCGCAGGTACATAGGGATATGTGCCCTGTGTGGAGTATACTTGTTGAATGAATAAATTAATTTTGAAATACTTTAAAAAAAAAATCGGTGAGGCATGGAGAGAGAGACAAAACAGGAAGGAAGAGAAGGGAGGAACCCGTCTAGCCACCCCTCTCTGTCTTCTATCCGTGAGACTGGTAATTCCACCTATGAGTCTGGAATCGAGTTCGTGTCTTCAGCGTAAAGTGAAATGTGCTGGAGACCAAAGAGTGCTCCCCCTTCTCAGGTGAAGGAGGGCTTCCTTGTTGCCTTCTGCTTTATAAATTAATGATTGTTTCCAAATCTCAGCAAGTAAGTTCCCCAGGTTGCCGGTACTTTTCAATTCCTGGAGATGCAAGAAAATACCAAGTTCCGACGAGTGTTTGCTGCCCCCTGCTGGCTAAAGCCTGGTTCTGCACGCCCCTTCCCACGACCCGCGAATGGGAACCAGGCTGAAACTGCGCCATTAGTAAGTAAAGTCGCTCAGTCGTGTCCGACTCTTTGTGACCCCATGGACTGTAGCCTATCAGGCCCTCCGTCCATGGGATTTTCCAGGCAAGAGTGCTGGAGTGGATTGCCATTTCCTTCTCCAGTGAAACTGCGCATTGGTTACCGGTTAAGGTCGAGCTGTCCCCTCACCTGGCCCTGAAATCACAATTAGAGCTTAAAGGGACTTAAGTACCTAGCTCCGACCTCTCCTCTAAGCTTTAGACTTGAATTTCGATCAGCTTGCTGGATATTCCCACTTGGACCTCAAACAGTAGGTCCACAGCATGATAGCATGATTTATCTCTGCGGGCTTGCTGGCTTCTGCATACATACTGCTGAAGCCTTTGAATAGCACGTTGTCCATTGACTCTCCTTTAGCTTGGCCTCCCTGTCCCACTGGTGGAGATGCAAGGCCACAAACTTCATTGTAGCCAGGCTTGTTCTTCACAACTCCTTAGCATGGGGCCGTATCTCCTCCTCTTTGTCATTCTCAGCCCTGGAGACCCACCCCCATCTCCAACTTCTGGCTGCTTTCTATTGCTGGGAAGTTTAGCAGTGTCATGCCTTGAAGGTTGCAACTTCCACCTCAACTGGATTTGTAAGCTGTTTCGCTAGACACAGGCAGTGCCTGCCTCTGGACGAGTTCTCATGCTGGGTGTTAAGATGGTACACTGTATTTATGGCACGGTACAAGCAGTGATTGCAAAATGATAACGGGCTGTGATCAGCGCTGGAATAGAAATGCCTCTGGGTGTTCTGTGATCCCAAGGGAGGGATCACATGAGGAACTGTGCAGGCAGTAGCTGGGAGGCTCTAGACGCAAGGTGTGCCTGGTACTGTCAAGGTGTTAGCAGGAGGTAAAGGGACACATGGAGGGAGTGGGCAGGAAAGAGGAGCATTGAGAAGAGGGCTTGAAGAAATGCAGTGATTCTGGGGGTGGGGAAGCAAGAAGGGATGGGGAAGGTCGGATCATAAAAGGCTCGCCCCCCTTACTGAAGGAGAAAATTGAATGCGGTTTAGTATCCTTGAACTCTCTGCACATGTGCATGTTGTTCACATTGCCTAGGGTCCATGCTGCAGGTCAGCACACATAGAATGGGGAATGTCCTGGATAAACTGGGGCATATGGTCCATGCTAGCTAAGACTCAGATAGCCTTCCAACCCACGGACCACAGCCTCTGGGATGCTTCCTGCGTTGTTTTCCCAAAGCCTGTGGACACTCAGATGATAACCTCAGCCAGACTCTCATGTGGCCATTTGTCCTATTTCCCCCACTGGGCTAGGAAGTCCTTGAAAATGAGGGCTAGGTTTTTTATTCATGTTTGTATAAAATGCTCCTGCAGTGCAAAAGTTGCAGAAGACACAGGTTCAATCCCTGGGTCGGGAAGACCTCTGTAGTCTTTTTCCTGATGACACAGTTATCCTGCTGCTGCTGCTGCTAAGTCGCTTCAGTCATGTCCGACCCTGTGCGACCCCATAGACGGTAGCCCATCATGCTCCTCTGTCCCTGGGATTCTCCAGGCAAGAATACTGGAGTTGGTTGCCATTTCCTTCTCCTGCTAGTGATTATTCCTTCTGATGAATTTCTTTATCGGTAAAACGGGAATGATCAGATCTACCTTGGGAGAAGGTTGTGAGGATAAATGAGCTGATAGGTGTAAGGTGGCAGATAGTAAGTGCTCACTAAAGAGCGGTGTGGGGTGTTGAGATTGTTACCATCATCGCCATCATCATCATCACCAGAGACTTGAATGAAGAGTAAGCAGGTTCTACACATGTCATGAATTTAAAATAACATGGCCAAACAGGAGGGAGCTGAAAATCTCATTTGGGTTCCTAGACAGGGTTGGAGACAGAGTGAGATTTGCAAGTCAGCAGGACTGTTGATCAGAAAATGCAATCAAGATCATCAAGGGGTAGGACCAGGACTCTGGTCCAGGCCAGCTCCAGGAGCAGACATCTCCAGACCTCCTTACATCATGGTCCTTACCATCACACCACGAGTTGGTTTTCTGTTTGTCAGGACCGTCAGCTCAGGAGGACAGATCCAGCTTGTTCATCACTGAATTCCAGCTCTACCTCCCCCGTGCCTACCATATAAATATTCAACGGATGGAAGAATGAATGATTGCATGAGTTGGGTACCCACTTACATAAACCGAAAAGGCACGGATGGGAGCCTAGCAGGACACAGAGCAGGAGGACTTGGAGTCTGTGGTGCCAAGACTCCCGCATACATACTGTCCTTTAGTTTCCCTCTTAGACAACAGGGTTTCCCCCGTGGTTCAGATGGTGAAGAATCTGCCTGCAATGCTGGAGACCTATGTTCAATCCCTAGGTCAGGAAGATCCCCTGGAGGAGGGAATCTTACCCACTCTGGTATTCGTGCCTGGAGAATTCCATGGACAGAGGAACCTGGCGGTCTACAGTCTGTGGGGTCACAAAAAGCAGGGTCTCGATGGAGCAGCTAACACTTTCACTTAGACACCCAGAGAACCTGATGCTGACCTTTGAGCCAAAGACTCCCCACCAAGAGGGACGGAGAACCTCTTTTCTTTGCTGAAATGATGAAGCAAGTGCGCGCGCGCACACACACACACATACTGTCTCTCCACCACCCTCATGCTCTCACACACAGGGAGTTTATAAATACAATCATCTCAGGATTGTTTGCAGTTAGCTTCTGCCTGAGGCAGGGCCATGAACCAGAGGAGCTCTCAGTGACTTTTCAACGAGCAGCTCTGCATCCCGGTGGCTTGGATTCTTTCTAGCATGAAACACACTTGATAGTTTCAGAAACGATTCTGAAGATCCCCCAATCGAGAGAGACTATTTCCTTTAGTAACTACTGACTGTAAAAATAATAAGAATAACATGAAGATAATGGTAACAGAGACTTTCTTTGAGTTTATCAATCTTTGGATGAATTTGTTTTTATTCTAAGAATATTTTCATATGTTTGAATGTCATAGTCCTGTGTGTGCAGGACCCATTATTAACGTAGTCACATTCCAGTTGATTGACCAAAGCTTGCGGTAACTTTGGTTTGTCAGGCAATCTGCAGTCCTCTAGGGCTGGGACCAGATGTTGTAACTCAAATTCTGTTTGACTAACTAGCTGGTAAAGTTACGCATATTGCTCTCTCAAACCTGGTTTCCATAACTGGAGCATCAATTCCTAACTGCCTCACAGCTGTGTCACGAGGTTAAATGGGAAAACATAACAAGTCCACTCCTATGTCTGATGGATGCTTTAGCTTCATCCTGGCTATTACTCTTCTGCCTAGCCTCAGCACAATCTAGAACAAGGCACTTCCTTAGTTTCTTTCTTCCTTCCCTTCTAGGTTCCTGATTGTCCTGGGGTGCTTGATTCTGGCTGTCCTGACCACCTTCAGGGAATATGAGACTGTTTCGGGGGACTGGCTTCTGCTGCTGGTGAGATGTGCGCCCAGTGTGGTGCTGTGCTTCTGGGGCAGATGCTCTGGTGGGCCCTCCAGCAGTGAGGACAAGGAGGCCCTTGGGTGCAGTTTCCCCACAACTGCTTTTGGTTTCCTGGAGTCTCCGGCCAAGTCCAGAAGTAAGAAAAAGCAATGACAAACCGGTTGATGAGGCCTTCCGGGTAGACAAGTAGAGCAGGGAGCAAATGGCCTTGTGTTATTCCAGATTAGAGAACAGGGGGCACAAGCAAAGTCAAATCAGAAACCAAGACCCATTGGCTAAATGATAACACCTTCTGATAGCTAACGCAAAGGCGTGTTCAGTTCCAAACCCTGCCTCTGCTTTTCCTCTCTAAACCCTGAGGACCTCTTCCTTCAAGGCCAAGTACCAAATCCCATTTCTACATGAAAACTCCAAGTCCTTCCTCCTGGGCCCCTGCCTGTTTTCACCATCCAGTCTGTATCCCGCGTGTGGTGGACAGCATGCAGGCAGCAGTCTTGGGCAGATTACATAACACCCCTGACTCAATTTCCTCCCGTCCTCACCCACGGTATGTAAAAATGTAAGGCGAGGAGCACAGACCAACGGGCTGAGTGCAGAATCCATGCCCAGCCAGGAGATGGCTTCCAGGAAGAGCTGGTTCCTGCTACAACCCTGGACAGCACTGGCCAGCTGGCCCTTTGAATGTCCATGCTTGATTAGGATCAGCCCACCTGTTTAGGGTGAGGCCCTGCCCTCTGCACAGAGAAAAATGCCAACCACCGCCCCCCCAATTAGGGGGGGGGTCTTGCTATTTCATAAACCCTAATTTGGTGAGCTAAACGTGATGCCCGTGGTGTCCGAACCAGCAGATTCCTTTTCAGGGCAGCTCTGGAGCTGAGACCCAAGCAGGTGACTCCTGGGAAGCCACCCAGTTCCAGGAACTAAGTTTCAAGGATTGTTGCAACTCCCCAAGAGCCCCAAGGAAGTCACCAAACAGAAGGAGCAAAGTGTCTCTGTCTGATCAGCAAGAGAGGCCTGGGAGGGAGGGAGCAGTCTCTGTCCTGGGGGAGGAGAGTAGCAGCAGTGTGACCCTGAGGGGCGTGAGCTCCAAGCCTGATGATCTGCCTGGAATTCCTTCTTGGCCGCTTTTGGCCTTGAAACATTTGTTCAGCCACTCCTCCCCGGGGGCATTGGTTTCTCAAAATATAAGCTGAGGGTAATATTATAAAATACCTCTGTGATTCCTGACCCCGGAGCTGCGCTCAATAACCACTGGCCACACTTAGCAATACCAGGGGCCAGACAACTCGTGGACAATTCCATCAATTCCTCTCCTTTCAACTCAACTGAACTTCTTAGGGGCTTTTTAGTACATTAAAGGAATTTGTAAGAAATGATCCATTAAAAAAAAAAAGCATAGGAAAAAAGGCTTAATGTTCGGTATAGCTAGCTAGTGAAGACAGGCGCTGCCCAGCACTGAATGGGGGTGATCAGCCTATCCTAACCCCTCCACCCATCAAGCCGGCAACCACAGAAATCCAACTCTTCAGAACTTCAGAACAGAAATCGCTGGTTCCGGACAACTGGGTCCCGGCTAATCAGTGTCTCTCCATATGTTCTTCCATGCAGGAAACATTTGCTATTTTCATCTTCGGAGCCGAGTTTGCTTTGAGGATCTGGGCTGCCGGCTGTTGCTGCCGATACAAAGGCTGGCGGGGACGACTGAAGTTCGCAGGAAGCCCTTGTGCATGTTGGGTGAGCCCTGACCCCGGGCCCAGGGGCTCCTCGGCCCCCTCTTTGGGTCCGTTGTTTCTCGGAGGCAATTTTAAGCAGACACAATTCGTCTGGGAAACCCTGCGCATGGTGGGGGCCAGCCTCGCCTCTCACGCTCCCTTCAACCCTCCAGCAGGTACTGAATTCCTGCCCCTGTGGCTTCTTTTTAGAATGAGTCCACAGGGCAGGGATTCTTCGTGGGAGTTGGGGTGGGGGGGTACTCTCGGCGTTTGGAATGCAACGGTGTCAGCCATTGTAAGACACGGAACACCCCAGTCCCTGTGAAGCCACAGTTGCCAGTTGCATTCCAGTTGGCTGCAGTGGAGTTAGAAGGTGTGACACATCCATTGCTGGTTGAGAATTACTTCTGTAGGATCACATGATGCCCATTTTACAGAGGTGGAAACTGAGGCTCCCGGTTCTGAGTCATTCTCCAGTCACACAGGGAGTACACAGCAGATCCCATCCTAACACCCAGGTCTGCAAGAATCTACCACTTTGCCCCTCCCGAGGGAGGACAACACCACGTTGCTGTGTCCTGACCGAAAAGTTGCTCTGGGGATGTGTCACGGATACCCCTCCATCCGGATGTAGGCATTTTCATAGCTGAGATGGTGGAAGCTCTCGCACACCCCTATTGGTGCAGGATAGAACCCACCTCCACCCTTAGCCCACCTAGGGGGAACCCCTAGGTTCCCATCTGAAGATCCTACCAAAATCATACAGAGACAGGGCCTGCAGTGATGCTTAGGAATCTTGGAGCTTCAAATTCCTAGAAATAGTTAAAGTTAGAGGATCATAGACTACCAGGGCTGGAAGGAACCTTCAGGAGCATTTGGCTGAACATGCCTTCCTGTCTGCTGCTCCAGCTCCTTTCACAGCAGCCTTAATGTGGTTCCCCCAGATTTTACTTGCATACCTCCAATTACAGGGCACTCACCACCTCTCAAGCTTATTCATTCCGTCTTAACTCCTCTGACTCCTTCAGATATTTGAGCTCAGCCATTCTGTCCCTCCTTTTCACTCCAGCAGTCTCCTGTCCTCAGGAAAAATGTGCTTCATGACTTCAACTCCATGTTACATCCCATCTTGTTAGCATCACAGACCCTCCTCTCTGAGCTGCTGCTTCTTCCTCACTGCTCTTTTGAAAACTGACCCCCAGGCCTGAATACAGCCCTGTTTGGTATGAATGGCCAGCCCAGGGAGGAAGAGCTAGACCCTTGCTCTCTCCTAGCTGCCAGTTTCCCTCCTTATCACCTGGGACTAAGTTGCCAGGTTTGCAGGTTACCTCACACCGAGGACAATACCACCCTCACCATCAGCTGAAGCCCTTTTCCTTCTTCCTATCTGCTGCTGAGGCTGGAAAGCTGAGGTTTTTGTCTAGTGCTCAGAACTTTGAATGCAGGTGGGGTGTGTGTGTGTGTATGCAGCATGCACATGTGCAATTTGGGAGAACTTTTCAGTTGCTTAATTTTCTCCACATTTTTTTTTCTCTCTTCCTCTGTCCTCCTTCCCTGACTGTCTACCTGTGTCTGTTCAAGCTGCCTTAACAGAATACCACAGACAGAGTAGCTTATAAATAACAGGAATTTATTCCTCACAGTTCTGGAGGCTGAAAGTCTGAGACTGGGGTGCCAGCAGGGTCAGTTTCTGGTGAGAGTTCTCTTCCTGGTTCATAGATGCTGTCTTCTTGCTGTGCCCTCACAAGGAGGAAAAGGCTCTCTGGAGTCTCTTTCTTTCTTACGGGCACTAATCTCATTCATGAGGGCTCCACCCTCATGACCTAATCACCTCCCAGAGGCTCCACCCCCAGCACCATCACACCAAGAGACAGGTCTCAATATATGAATTTGAAAGGAAATAAACATTCAGTCTTTCAAAACCCCCAACTTTCCTTTGCCTTCCTCTTTCCTTGTCTATCCTTTACGTCTTAACTCATTATTGACCAGGGGATTTTTGCAGAAACCAATGCCTGTGGCTGGCAATTTTTATTCTGGCCAGCCAAATTAATTGTTATTTCACTAACACTTTGTGCATCATTATACTCAATAGTTACACTTGACACACCTGTGAAGTCTTCTAATATTTGTGAAATATTGTCCTCAGTCTACTCTTGTGTAGAAGCAAAGGAGCGTTCTCCAGCCCTGTGAGTTTCATTTTCACTTTCTGTATCAGAATCAATTACTGAGGTTTTCTTGTCTTTTTGTTGGTCTACTATTCACATCATCTAAATCAGAGCTATATTCTGAAGAAACTATCATCTTCTGAGACACTGGTATATATGTCACTCAGATAGTCAGAGAAAGTATCTGCATAAAATTCACCAAAAAATTCTTCTTCACCCAAAACTTCACAATGCATCATTTTTGAAAATTTTATGGTAATAAATTTGCATTTGTAATATACACAGGGTTGGAACAAAAACCTAATGGAGCAAAATGTGAATGATAATGACAATATAAGTTGTATAATGAACCCTTGATCAATTTTAAGCTCTAACAACTTCACATAGTGATGTTAATTGTATCACTCTTTAAAAGCATATTGATAACATCTCCAATCAATAATCTTCAGGTAACAAAAGATGTGTTAGTACGTCTCGTCTCTGGTCAATAATGTGTTAAGCTGACTTCTTTTTCATCTTTGGGGTGACCTCTCCAGTGCTGACCAGAAGTGTGTGTGTGTGTGTGTGTGTGTGTGTGTGAGTGAGTGTGTGTGTGTTGGCAGGGCATGGAAGAGGTGACTTTGAGATTGACGGTGCCCAAATTCTGAGGTCCCTGCCAATTTAGAGCAGTCCTAGTATATGGAGCCCCACCAGAACAAGAGGGTTTCCAGTGGAACAGTCTCACGATTCTAGGATCGTAAGAGAGCTCCAGCTTCCGTTCCCCTCCTGTCCCTTCTGGAGAGACGAGACTGGCCCTCAGCCTCCGTCACCCTGGCTGGCTTCTCTGCTGCTGTTGCTGCATTTTCTCTTCTGCTCGTCTAACTTCTCCCGTAACAGGGCCCTCATAGGAAGAGTTGTTTTGTCTGTTTGACCAGAGGGTGGCTATCCTGTGCACGTGCAACATGCCCGCCTTATGTGAAACAGCCGCACACCCTGCCCTGTCACTGTGGCTGAGTCTCTCTGGGCTGAGATTTGCTGCCCTAGTGTCAGAGTGTCATAGACTCACGTCACATTTACCCTGTGTCTAGGTTTTATTTTCTGCAAACCTGAAAAGTGGATATCCTTACACAAATAGAGAAGCCTGACCAAGGATATAGACATACTGATATCCAGATGTCTGACCCCTAGTTTTCCCCAGAGTTTAGGCATGTATGGGAGACACTTTCACATGGTCGAAAGGATGCCAAGCTTTTTTGGGCAGACATACTTGGTGTGGATTTAAGAGCCTAATCCAAGCAGGGTAGCTGGCACAAACAAGGTATAGAGATGTGAGAGACCACCATGAACCCAGAAAAACCACACGAGCTTCTAGAAGGTTCCCTAGGGCCGGGTCACAGAGGGTTTTCAGAAGCCTGGACTTGGCCCATTGGATAAACATTCCAAGTGTCTTCCTTGTACCCTCATGCCCTTGCAAAAACAAACCAACCAACTAAACAGTTCTGTGGTTGAAATCTTTTGAGAAAGGCTAGACTTCATTGGTAAAAGTGACAGCCACAAGACATAATAGTACATTAAAGGCCCTGAGAAGTCCTGCAGTAGTAAAAGCTGTTTAATTGAATTTTTTTCTAATTTATTGGATCATGGGATCCTTTGTGCTTGCTAGTCCCCTGCAGTACAGTGGGGACATAATAGATCCTGGAGCTGGGGGGAGGAGCATTGAAGGGAATTCTAAAGAGACCAGGACCCTCTTCCTTCCATCTTTGACCTTTTAACTTCAGGAGCCAGCTTGGCCCTTTGAGAACTGCCTCACCCCCTTGGCCTCTGCTTGCAGCTCGGGTGGACATTTCTGGGTCACCTCCTGACAGCAGCCCCCGATGTCTGGGACGGGTCCCATGCTTTCCTGCACCCTACCGCAGGGCCTTCTCTGAAACTGAGGGAGGGCGCGGGCAGTGCAGCTCAGAAGTGTGGGGATGTTGATGACCCCCTCGGCCAGCAGGGGGAGCCTGTGGACAGAGACCCCAGCTCCCATCTTTCAGAGGGGCGATGGTGGGAGTTGTTCTGCCTACAGCTCTGAGGTTACCGCAGCAGCAGCCCCACAAGACCCCTGCCCTGCCCTTTCCCCTGCTTCCCTCTCCCCTCCCTTCCACTTCCCGAGTTCACCTCCCTTTCAGTCACCCGCAGCCAGGACCCTCTCAGGGCTTGCTTGCAGGGGACAGTGAAGTGAAGTGAAGTCTCTCAGTCGTGTCTGACTCTTTGTGACCCCATGGACTGTAGCCCGCCAAGCTCCTCTGTCCATGGGATTTTTCCAGGCAAGAATACTGGACTGGGTTGCCTTGCCCTCCTCCAGGGGATCTTTCCAACCCAGGGATCGAACCCTGGTTTCCCGCATTGCGGGCAGACGCTTTACCGTCTGAACCCACAGTCAAACAGCGTGAGCTCAGACCTCCCCTCCTCCACCTGGGCAGCCCCAATCCCCTCTCGGCCAGAGAGGGACCCCCGAAGGGCCACCGCGGGAGGGTCTTGGAGCATCACTTCCCTGGGATTGGAGTGAGCGCTGGCGTCCTGCAAGCAATCCCAGCTTGGCCACATCTGGCTGCACGGCCCTGGAAAGGGATTCAGGCTCACAGCTCCTGTTCTCTCACCCGTCTGAGAACACGTACCCCGCGGGTGTCACGATTTGACACGGCGTCTGCCCGTCTGTGGCCGAGTGCCGCGACGGCTCCCGCGCCCTGGCCTGACCTCCTCCGCCCTCTCCCCGCCACCCTCCGCCCTCTTTCCAGACATCTTCGTGCTGATCGCTTCCGTGCCGGTGGTTGCCGTGGGAAACCAGGGCAATGTCCTGGCCACGTCCCTGCGGAGCCTGCGCTTCCTGCAGATCCTTCGGATGCTGCGAATGGACCGGAGGGGCGGCACCTGGAAGCTCCTGGGGTCGGCCATCTGCGCCCACAGCAAAGTAAGTGCCGCCGGAAGCCGCTGGCCCACCGGGCTTGCTTCCTTCCTACCCGCATCCTGTCCACGGCATCCCCTCCCGGACGGTGTCCCCGGAGGGTCCTGCCACCACTGATGGTGCCGGAGGAGGAACATGCACACAGGCAGACCAGATGCAAACAACACTGGCCACATCACTCAACCCTCTTTGACCACAGTTTTCCTCTTTCTAAACACAGGGATGATGATGCTGGGGCCCCTAATGCGAAGCAGTGTGGGGTGGAAGGAAGTCACCTGGGTGGACTGGAATCCAGACTACTGGTGTGACCCTGGAGACTTCCTGTAACCCCTCTACACTTCCCTGGTGGCTCAGATGGTAAAGAATCTGCCTACAGTGCGGGAGATCAGGGTTTGATTCCTGGCTCGGGAAGATCGCCTGGAGAAGGAAAATGGCAACCCACTCCAGTATTCTCGCCTGGAGAATCCCCTGGACAGAGGAGCCTGGTGGGCTACAGTCTATGGGATCACAAAGAGCCGGACACGACTGAGTGACTGCCACACACTGTAACCGCTCTGGGTCTTCTCTCCTGCGTTTATAAAGCAGAAATGATATGCAGTCACCTCATAGGGTGAAAAGGCTTAGAATACACTCTGTTCATAGATATGGTGGCTCAGTTGCTGTTGTTATTATGTAGCCAGAAGCACAGTGCCTGAACTTGGTATTTGATGCAGATTGGCTAGCCCCAGGATCAGCACTGTTCTCACCCCAGTTCAGGGATAAGGAAGCAGATACAGAAAGAGGAAGTGAGCTGCCCAGGCTGTCTGGCCTCAGAGCCCGTGTTCAGTGGCTTGCTAGTGGTGGCTCTTGCCTCTACAAGGCAGATGAGAAGCTAAGACCAAGTGGGGCTTGGCCCGGAGTTCCATGCGCTCAAGCAGGAGTGGAAATCTAGGGAGAGGCCAATGTATCTGGAGCTGCCATGCTCTGCATTTCTCTCCTATGGTTAACCCAAACCTTTGGTACCACTTTCTTTTAATATCCCGCCTTGGCTGGACCCTGGAGAATGAAGGAAAACCTCTAAGTGGCAGGAAAAAAGAACACTCAGAGACCAGTTCAGGAGAAATTAGAGCAAAGGCCTCCTGAGATGTGTGTTCCTTAGAGCAGCAGTCTCCAGCTTTTTTGGCACCAGGGACCAGTTTTGTGGAAGACCGTTTTTCTATGGATCAGTGGTGGGGGTGGTTTTGGGAGGATTCAAGCGCATTACCATTTAGTCTGTGCTTTATTTCTATTATTATTAAATCATCAGTTCCACCTCAGATCACCAGGCATTAGATCCTGGAGGTTGGGGACCCCTGCTTTAGGGAATAAAGTGAAAGCTGCCTTCATTGCGAAGACAGCATCTTCTTGTGCCAATCTTGGTGGGTACAGTGTACATGGTTGGCACCTGGAGCAGGCCCCTGTTCCTGAGAGGATGTGCTCAGCCCTTTAACTGCTCTGAGAGTTGGCTGCTAATGTTCCCAGCTGTCCCTTCCCTGGAGAAGTACAGGAGAGCTGCCTGGCCCAGGAGCTTATATTGTTCTCAGCTTCCGCCTCCCCCATCAGGGAGGCCCACAGCCAGTGACTCACTGACACAACGACCTGTCTTGGGTCAGGCCCAGCCCTGTGGGACGGCTCGTGCTGCAGAGCTTCCCATGGAATCAGGCTGAGGAAGGCTCCAGCACGGGGCATACCCTCGCTGAGCTCTTTCTTCTGCCCTGTCCGGCTTCTCTCACTCCCTCTGTTCCAAGACCCTCCCTCAATCATCCTGGTTGTTGTTTAGTCACTCAATCATGTCTGACTCTTTTGTGACCTCTTGGACTGTAGCCTGCCAGACTCCTCTGTCCATGGGATTCTTCATTCAAGAACACTGGAGTGGGTTGCCATTTCCTTCTCCAAGGAATCTTCCTAACCCAGGATCGAACCTGCATCTCTTGGCAGGTGGATTCTTTACCATCTGAGCCACCAGGGCAGCCCGCACATGCTCCTAAATCTCCGTCTCAAACTTTGCTTCTGGGGAACTACACCAAAATCAGGGAGCCCGGGCCAGTTGCCATTGAGGAGCTCAGAGTTCTCCTTATAAGTCTTAACATCTCCCGCTACCCAACCTAGGAAAGCCCAGAATGCCCCTGCAAAGCTCCTGGATTCCTCCCGTTCAGACATACACCCAGATATGCCAGCAGCTCATAGTAGAATGAATAGAAGCTTAAGAGTCAGACAGCAGCTCAGTGCAAATTGCAGCTCTGCCACCTTTGAGCCGTAAGACTTTAAGAATGCTGCTGTCTTTCCATGAGAGCTTCCTCAGTGGTTAAAATGTGAATACTTCTGCCTGCTCACATGAGCCAAGTTACGTGTCAGTACCTGGCGAATAATTAGTGCTCATTAGTAGTAGCATATATTATTCCAAACAGTACAAACAAACACAGAAAGAAAATGAAATACTAATTTAAAACACAGTCTCACATCTGAAAATGCAATTTCTTCCCATACCTGGTTTATTCCCTGTCTGCTCCACTCCTGGCCACAGGCTCAGGGAGACAGGGCTTTTTTTTTTTTTTTTTTTGAGAGTTCTTTCTTCATCTGAACTATTTTATTATTTTATTGTTATTATTACTATTTGGCCATGCTGCGTGCTATATGGGACCCTAGTTCCCCAACCAGGGATCCAACAAATGCCCCCGGCTTTGGAAGCGTAAAGTCTCAATCACTAGACCATCAGGGAAGTCCCTATTTTATCTTTTATCAGAGGACATGTTAGCAACACCTAAGCTGGTGTCCAGGCAGCTGAACTGACTCACGGCTCTGGTGGAAATCAGGACTGAAAATGGCTGGGTAAGGCCCTTGTCCTGTGTTTCCTCAGATTAGCATATGTGACAGTTGGATGTTTGCCATGTAATACCTGGGAAGAGATGGTCCATGCCACCGCCGGACCCCACACCTGCGGCTGAGGGGGTGGAATCAGGACACAGTCACAGGTCTGCAGTGGAGACAGCAGACAGAGCAACTGCTCGGCCAGCTCCGCGCCCCATCTTTCCCCCCCCGCCGCAGTCCCCACTGGACGAGCCCTCACCTTTCACTGTCCCTGAGCCCCAGCAGGGCTGCAGGCCTGGCCTTCACTTCCAGAGCAGGCAGTGTGTTCAGAAAGTATAAGCGCTTACCTGGATTTGAGTCCAGCATTTACTAACTGCAGGAGCTTAGACCTGTTCCTCCTCTGAATCTGATGAACAAACACCACTTCGTTTCTTCATTCATTCATTCAAAAAAACGCCAAGTTCTATGCTGGACTCTCCTGGAAACTCAGAGATGAAGAGTGAGGGGCCCACACGGGGTAGGACTTTAATGCTCTTACTAAAGTTGGGATCGGCCAGACTCTGCTTCCAGAACAAATAAGCCCTGGGGTCTCTGGGCCTTAGCACAAAAATGTGGACATCTTCTTGTGCACACAGTGTCTGATGCGGGTCGAGTGGTCTTGGTTTGTCTTAGAAATGAACCTTGAGTCACTGAGGCAAGGGAAGCGGGCCTGCGAGCATCCTCTAGAATGGACCTAACACAGGAAGTAGCTCCCATCACTCCCATGGGCTGGACCCCAGACTCCCGGCTGCCACTTGACTGCTAGGGGGCTCAGGGGTGTGCAGGAGCCTGTGGATGTTGGGGGGCAGCCACAGCCACGGAGCGGCTGGCGAACACTGCATCAAGTCAGAATTACCTTGAATGGCCTTTGAGTGACTGCAAGGCACAGTGGGGACTCATTTCCCTCCCCATTGACCACTGTGCCAGCTTTTCATCCCACACAGCCGGGACTTCCATACGCACACGGACAGCTGTTTCTCTGGTTCAGCATTTGGGAGTGGAGAGTATGAAAGAACGTAGTCACGCTGGAATCACACTGAACAGGGTGAAAGGTCCGTGACTGGGGAAGGACCAGCCACTTCATCCTTTCCTTCTGAAACCTCGGTGGAGTGGACACTCACGGAGGGGAAGGGCTGCTGGATTGCCTGCAGCATCTCAATAAACCTCTGTCTGCTGTGAACTCACCCGAGTGCACCAGACACGTGATGCTGTGGCAAAGGTCAGACCTATAAGCGAATGAACTAATAGAGACTTAACATCTGTTTAGAAAATGGTGAAGATGTAGAAGGAAAAAAAAAAAAGCTGAAATGAAAGCTCGCTCTTTGGGGGAGCAAACATCCAGAAAGCTCTCATAATGGAGATGACACGGTCTTAGGTGCCCCAGTGCTCTCGGGTTGGGCCCCCAGGGAGGGGCAGGGTGGACAGAGGACCAGTGTGAGCAAAGGCCCAGCGCGATGGGATGGACCCAGGAGGTCTGCTGATTGGCCGAGGACGGTCAGATAGATGAACTCTGTCGATATGAACGGCTTCATTCTCCATGATGACTTAGCAGGAATGTCAGGCCTAATCTCCAGACAGAGTTTGCCCATGACCTTGACTTTCTTCTGCCCACCCTATCAGGGTAACCTTTGGAGGTGGAATAGAATGAGAGACATAGGAAGTGCCTCAGGGATCGTCGTGGTCAGGGTGTTTGACACTTCAGTGGTTTGCCCATCTTTGTCATGTCTGTGTACCACCCTTACCGTTACAACCCTTAACATTTTTCCTTTACATCAGCTCTCTCTTGTTTTCGAGGCTATCCCAGTCTATCATGCGATCATATCCACGAAATAATGGTTTTATGTTTAATTTATGCTAATATGGTTTAAATCGGTATGTGATTACTTCGTATAAAAAATGGCTATCTGCATTTGAAGTATCTGTGGCACTTTCTGAAACTCTGTGGCTCAGTCCCTTCATTTTAAAAATGGAAAAACTGAGGCTGAAGAGGAGAGGTCACCTGCCCAGAGTCACACAGTTAGTGGCCGGGCTGGGTCCCCATCCACACCTCTGTCCCCTCTGCCAGGATAATTCCCCCTCGCTGTCTATCACTTTCCAAGTGGAAAGAGCTTTATCGTTTTCTGCCCAAACCTGCATAGAATAGGATCTCCTGAGTCGTGAGCCGTGTCCCTCCCCATGAAGCCTCTTGAGCTGTGATACAGTGACCACAGAGCTCTCCTTCTCCTTCTAGAGCCATCCCCTCATTCTGTTAGTGATGAAAACAAGACCCCCATTTTCCAGTGATGGGAGGTGAGGATCAGAGAAGGTGAGTAACTGGCCCGTGTCCCAGAGCTGGTAAACCTGCACTCCAGCTCCAGTGTGTCTGCCTGCAACCTCCTTCCACCCTCCACGCAGTGACCCCTTCCCTGTCCACTGCTTGCTGTCCCAGGAGCTCATCACCGCCTGGTACATCGGGTTCCTGACGCTCATCCTCTCTTCATTTCTCGTCTACCTGGTTGAGAAAGATGTGCCGGAGGTGGATGCCCAAGGAGAAGAGATGAAAGAGGAATTTGAGACCTACGCAGATGCCCTGTGGTGGGGCCTGGTGAGTCACCACCTTGAAGGCTGCCCCGTGGGGATTGGCTGGAGGGCTGGAAGGACGTGGAGGGCGTGATGTGGACATGCGGGATTGGGCAGCTGCCTTCTTCAGCACAGGGGAGAGGAGGGCGCCTCCATTTATGAACCCCCCCAGGAGACGTACCCTGCAGGGTGGGCCCTTGGAAGGGAAGCTTTTCCCTAGAAGTCAGGGCTCTGATCAGTCTCGTCCCATGGTCACTCAGGGAACTTACCTGTCATTAGCCAGGCTGTGCTGTGCAGACTCAGTGGCAGAAGCAGATGTGTATACCCAGACCCTCAAGCACACCGAGAGACACACGGCCCCACCTCCATCAGGCATGTGGTATTAAAGCATTATTTAAGCACTTTACATTTATAAACACATTTTAAGTGCAAATAACTCCCATTATTAGCTCCCTGGTGGTTCCAACAGTAAAGAATCCGCCTGCAGTACAGGAGACCTGAGTTCAATCCCTGGGTCGGGAAGATCCCCTGGAGAAGGGAATGGCAACCCACTCCAGTATTCTTGCCTGGAGAATTCCTTGGACAGAGGAGCCTGGGTGGGCCACAGTCTAGCGGGTCGCAAAGAGTTGGACACAACTGAGCAACTATAACACTTTCACTTTTTCAAATTGGAGAACCTGAGGCTTGAAGGGGTTGAGTCACTAATTCAAAGCTCTCTGAGCCAAGTAGTGCTTAACCTGGGATTTGAACTCAAGCATTTGGGTTCCAGAGGCCACACTCTTAGCTACTCCCGTAGCCTGCCTTCCCTGTACATAAGTAGAGGTGTGCTGATAACCTACAAGTGTAAATGCACAGAGGAATATTCAACATACACCTGGACAGACATGGGCCCAGACATTAGACATGCACACCTATGCACACAATACACATAAGTACATGCATGAGAGCACATACGTTCAGAATCATGGCTATACACAGAGTCATGCGTTTGCAAACATACACATGAGCATATAGGCGCATACACGTTTGCAGTTCTTGAAATACCTGTTGACTGATTGACGATAGGGAAGAAATCCTTAGCTTAGAAACAGATGTGGTCTCAAGGCTCCTATGTAAGACTGCTGGTCTTTAGCACCTTCTCTCTCCCACGGGAGTCTTATTCTAAATGGGACAGTGCCCCAGTCAGTACAAAAGCTTATGGGTAAAGCTCGGCTGATACATCACTGACCTCCTCCCCCTGGGAAGCCCCATGTCTGAACGCTTCTCTTTTCAGATTACACTGGCCACCATTGGCTACGGAGACAAGACGCCCAAAACGTGGGAAGGCCGTCTGATCGCAGCCACCTTTTCCTTAATCGGCGTCTCCTTTTTTGCCCTGCCAGCCGTGAGTGCCCTCACTGTTCTCCCTTGATGATGGGCAGGATCCGTCACTGCCTGGCCCCAACTCAGCCGTCTAGCCTCATCTTCCACCTTCTCGTATCCTGATTTCCAGCACCATCAACTCAATAGCTGTCCTGTCCCTGCCACAGGCTGTGTGGCTCTCTGCCAGGAGTGATCCCCGCAAACACTTAATCCTCTTTCAAGACTCAGTTTCTTTTTTGAAAAAAATTTGTATTGAACTATAGTTGATTTACAGTGCTGTAAACATTTGCTGTACGGCAAAGTGACACATAAACATATAGGCATTCTTTGTTTAAAAATTGGGGTATAACTGCTTTACAATTTTGCGTTACTTTCTGCTATACAACCAGTGAATCAGCCGTATATTTACATATAGCCCCTCCTTCTTGGACCTCCCTCCCATCCCGCCCTTCCAGGTCATCACAGAGCACCAAGCTGAGCTCATATTCTTTTTTAAAGTATTCTTTTCTATTATAGCTTATCACAGGATATTGGATATAGTTCCCTGTGTTATACAGGGACATGTTGTTTATCCTCCAGACCCAGTTCAATGCTGCCTTCTTTAGGCTGAGTTCAGCATTCCCTCCTCTGGGTATCGCTCTGTAAAAGCATCTCTGAGCCCACCTGGGGTTTCAGATTCCAAATCTGCTTCCCCGGGAGATGTGAGCCCCTTGGGGCTTGATTATGTCTTTCACCCCCATATTCTGTGCACATAGCGAATCCTTTATATTTGTGAGTTCCCTTCTCTGCCCTGTCATCTTCTAGTTTGTGTAAAAAAAAATTCATTTCCCTCAAATTCTTGATCCCTGGTAGAATAACTTCCCCAAAGCCCAGTGCCCATCGGCGTCATAACAACAATAATAACACACAGCGTTGTTGAACTTGCTGTGAACCAGATTCATGCCACCTGCTCCCCTGCACTGTCTCTAATCTTTGTAAAAACATTTGGAGTTTGGTGTGCATTTCTCCCCATTTTCCAGATGAGGAGACAGGCTTCATTGGGTTAGTTAAGTTTCCATAGTCACAGGGCTATTGGGTTGTATAGCCAGGGACCCAGGCCTGCTCCTTCAAGCGTGGCTCTTAATCACAAAGCTTGAAAAGAACCTCTTCCCTGCCCTTCATCTCCCGTCCTTTTGATACTGAGGCTCTTCGTCCATTGCAGCCCTCCCTTCGTCCATCGCAGCTGTCCAGTGTTTTTCCCTAAGCTGTTTGACCTTGGGAAGATGACCTTTCTGACTCTCAGTTTCTTTATCTATAAAAGATGAGGGGCTGTGGGCGTGGGACATGGTCTCTAAATTCTCTCTCAACTTGAAAGGGATGTGCCCCCCCAACCCTGCCATGTACTCCACGTGAGAGTTTGACCTAGAAATAAAACAGATCACCATTTGGAGAAATGCCAGAGTAAAAGTCTCACATGACAATTCAAATGACTGAAATATTTTTTAAATTCCATTAATATTAACTGGGAATCTGTTGCGCTTCCTACTCCTCACTAGGCAGTCCCTGTTACGTCATCTCATTTTTCCCTCACAGAAGTGTGAGGTGGGTGCTGCTACCTGACTTCCCTGTGGGAGAACCTGAGATGCAGCAGAGAAGAGGCTGCCTAGGACTTCCCTGCAGGGAGCGGCAGAGTCAGGGATTGAACCCTGACTTCAAGGCCCCACTTCACCCGGCCCCCACTGCCTGGAAGACAAAGAAGGGATCTTTTTCTCCCCTTCGCTCGGTGTCATCACTGGGGCCTGGAGTCGGGGTGAGGCTCCAGGAGAGGCTTGGGGGAGCTGACCTCAGGGCCTGACCTCTCCCTCCAGGGCATCCTGGGGTCCGGGCTGGCGCTCAAGGTGCAGGAACAGCACCGCCAGAAGCACTTTGAGAAAAGGAGGAAGCCTGCTGCTGAGCTCATCCAGGTCTGTCTGCCTGGGGCTGAGCTGGACGGGGCCACGCATCTGTGCAAGTGTCTGTGTGTGTCTACATCTGTGTGTGTGTGTCTGTGTGTATGTGTGTGTGTCTATGTCTGTCTGCGTCTGTGTCTGTGTGTGCATGTGTCTGTGTGTGTGTGCGTGTGCACACGCACGTCCTATGTTTCTACAGGAGTGGGCGTACCGTGATCTGGGATGCACCCAGGACCAAGCCTGCTTGCCACAGCTCTGGCTGTTGCTATGGTTTATCTCTATGACTCGTCACTGTGTGTCCTGAAGGTGACCATCCCATCACTCTCCTATACAAGTTCTAAGCCAGTCAAAAACTAGACGTGGGACTCAGACAGGAGCCCGCCCATCAGCTGTTCACCACTGATGGGTGGGGAATGGCTTGGACTTGGGTCCACACTAGGTTTTCTCCCCTTCTATTCTCACCGCAGTCTTGAACGGGGAACCCACAAGGAAGAGTCAGCCTAAGCACAGGTGCATAGCCAACCAGCTGCAAGGAGATGTGGGCCCTTGCACCTATTCATGATAAAGAGCTGATAAGTCCAGAGAGGGAGAGATGCCCGCGTGTGCACAGTACCGACCAGCTCACTGTTTACTCCACCCAGCAGACGGCCGAGCAGCGGCGAGTGCGGCCTCCTGCCAGCCGTTCCTCCCTCTCGTTGCCCCGACCCTGGAGCCGGGGCTTTAGTGAGAGATGATGGGAGGGGTAGAGTGCTCCCTCTTCTCTTTCAACGAGAGTTCTTGCTTCGTGGTTTTATGGGCTGCTGGGAGCAGAAGGAATAGGAAGGGAGAGTGTTCTGGCTCTGGCTGGCTGCCTGGGACAGACTGTCCGCATGGCCTCCCGTGACATTGCCTCCAGTTGTAATGCATGTCCCTGTGGGGCTGATAGAGGTTGATGCACAGTCTGCATGGCCTCCCACTCTTGAAACTGCCTCCAGTTGCAGTGAGTGTCCCTACGGGGCTGATGCAGGATGGTGCACGGTGTTATCTTGCAGCTTGTAGTTTCTAAGGCAGTTCTGGCCTCTAAGAGTCTGCCCTGTTATCCTCCCCAGCCCCCAAACCATCACAATATACAGAAGATCTAGTGTGTTAGAATCAAAACCTCACCTGCCAGACTGTCTTTTGCACCCAGAAGTGGCACAAAAGACTCTTTGTCTTCCCACCTCTTTGAGAAATCTCAAGGAATCGTGCAACAGGAATCCCTGCTCCTTTCAAGGCTCTTATGCCCAGATACCCCTCTCCACAGTAATTCACTTATCTACCCTACCCCTACTACGTCGGTTTTCTCCATCTGAGATGATAAGGTCAAGGAGGATTTTCTTCCCATAGGAGCTACAAAAGGCCAAGAATCTGGCTTCTCTGGGTATGACCTCAGTGCACACTGAACCCTGAGGTGTCCAAGGCTGACTGTTTCAAAACTGTGGGATTCCGTGTGACCTTCTGGGTGACACCAGCTCATTCCCACCCCTCGTCTCTCCTCCCCAGGCTGCTGGAGGTACTATGCTACCAACCCCAACAGGATTGATCTCGTGGCGACGTGGAGGTTCTATGAATCAGTCGTCTCTTTTCCGTTCTTCAGGCAAGTGGCTGCTCAGCCGAATGCTGAGGGCATGACTCACCACCGCTTCCGTGGGTCTGTATGTGTGCCCGTGGCCTTCACGGTTCCTGGAGGACTGTGGTTCTCAGTCTGGGCTTCATGTTAAACTCATTAGAGCTTAAAAATATCCCAATGCCCAGACCATCCCTAGGCTGATTAAATCATAATCCCAGGGGGAGGACGCAGGTAAGGGGGTGCAGCCCAGTATTTTTTGAGGTGCCCCAGATGACCTCAGGATGTCACCCACGGTTTCCAGCTAGACAGTGTGGAGTGGCTGAAAGAGAAAGTCCTGTCAATGTTGGAGCAGGGTCAGTGGCTGAGGAAGTGAGGGGTGGGTGCAGTGGGGTACCCTGGCCATCCTGGAGGCCAAGATAGTCATGCCTTTCACCCCCAGACTGGGAAAGGGTGGGGGAAGAAGCATCTGGGAGGTGTCCTCTGGGGGCCCAGAGATGTTTTGTATTCTCAGAAGTGAGAAATTAAATGAGAATCTTCAGGGAAAAAAAATTACATTCCATTTCCAACGGTCAGCGCCTATGAAAAGGGAGAGGGAAATGAATATTTATGGGACACCCAGTATGCTCCTGGAATACAAGTTGCTGTTTGATTTAATGCTCACAGGCACCCTGTGAAATAAGTCAGAGGTTCTCAGGGATTAAGATGGGTTATAATCAGTGGGGGATGAGGACATGCGGATCCTGCATCCTTCAGCAGTTTTGTGCTGTATGCTTCGTTGTGTCAGTCATGTCTGACTCTTTGCAGTCCCATGGACTGTAGGCCACCAGGCTCCTCTGTCCAAGGGATTTTCCCGGCAAGAATACTAGAGTGGGTTGCCACTTCCTCCTCCAGGGGGTCTTCCCGACCCAAGGATCGAACCCACGTCTCCTGTGTCTCCCACATTGCAGGCAGATTTTTTTACTGCTGAGCCACCAGGGAAGCCCTCAACAATTTTAATGGCATTGGAATAGTTGAAGCATCTCAAACAGGCATCCTGGTGATTTTAACACAGGAGCCCTTGGAGACAGGCTGGGTGGTTGGTGTCACCAGGCTTCTTTTGCAAGAACCAACTGGGGCTTAGAAACTTTGGGCATTTTGGCCAACATCAGCCACATCTAGGGCCCTCCAAGCCTGTGATCACTCCTTGGGTTTCTGAAACAGACTGCACCTTGACAGGCTTTCAGTCCTGAGCTCAGAGTTTAAGTGTGTGAATGGAAGGCTGGACCGCTAGGACCCTTGAGTTGGTAGGAGAAGTAGAGGGACGCTCAGACTCATACCTGGAGCGGGGACCCACCCGCTCTGCGGCATGTTTCTGCCATATGTCTGGGTTCACAGACCGTGACATGATCCAACGCTGGACTGGGGACTCCCTCCCACTGCCCTTTACTCTCATTATGGGACTTGTGATCAGTCTCTGAACTCGGCCTCAATATTCCCTCCACCTCCATCACCAGATTGCGGTGAAGATTTAAGGACACTGAGGACATCGAGGTCTACTGACTCATTTCCCCTGCATAAAAACTTCCAGTGGGTAATCATGACAAAGAGAAGAGGATCCAAAACCTGACCATGACCCACTGGGCCCCAGAACCTCAGGGCCGTGCTTCCCTCTCCCAGCTCAGGATCTATGGTGCTGTCCCAAGAGGATCTAGTGGCACATGGCACCTTCTAGTCCAGGCATTCAGTCCAGTGGTATTTTTGAGCTCCTTGTATATGCTAAGGTTGGGCCAGACCATGAAGGTCACACATGACTCATGAATTTGTGTCCGCAAAGAGTCGGACACAACTGAAGAGACTTAGGATGCAGGTATGCGCCCTGAAGACGCTTTCTATGATTCCTTCTGATTCTAGAATTCTATTCTGTGTGTGTGTGAATTGCTCTCATGTCCATCTTTTTGCGACCCCATGGACTGTAGCCCATCAGGCTCCTCTGTCCAGGGAATCTTCAGGCAAGAGTACTGGAGTAGGTAGCCATTCCCTTCTCCAGGGGATTTTCCTGACCAAGAGATCGAATTTGAGTCTCCAGCATTGCAGGCAGATTCCTACTGTAGCTATAATCATTTCAAGTTTGGGGTAGTATCAAAATTCCTTAGAAGAGCAAGAGTCTTAGAATGGGCCGGTCGCTTCTCCTGAAGAGAACAGATTGACCTTGAACTCCAAAACCAGAGCTTGTGCAACCACACTGAACGCTGAATCAAGATGATTTCTGTTTGCTTTGCATCCCAAGGTCTTGGCAATAAGCCCATTCTTTTGGGTTGATTTATTATAAATAAAGCATTGTCCTAGCTGTCAGAGACTCGGAGGAATACATTGTGCTGCAGACAGCTGCTGTGATATGGGAATGGCTTTTAGACTAGGAGGGAACATTTCTTTCTTTTTTTCAAGGACAAAAGTATAAAGCCACTAGAGAATTCACTTGGCAACCATTCTGAAACAAGGCAGTCCCTTGAGAAAAAAAATGTTCCCCATATTCTAACCCATTCCATAGGTTTCACAGCAAAATTAAAAGTAGCTGATCGTACACTGGTATGTCTTCACCTGCTTCCTAAAGGGTTTTTATTTGATTTATTTTTAAAAAGACTTTATTGAAATATACTTCATATACTACAAAAGGATTTCACATACCATAAAAGATACCCATCTAAAGTAATAGTTTGGTGGGTTTCAACATATTCACAAAGTTGGGTGTTGATCGCCATTGTCTAATTCCTGGACATTTTCATTATCCCCCAAAGAAACCCAGTGCCCTTTAGCAGTTACCCCTGGCTCCCTCTTTTACTGCAGCCCCTGCAGCCACTCATTTATTTTCTCACTCTACTCTGGATGTTTCATATAAAAAATAAAATCTTGGGACTTCTCTGGTGGTCCAGGGGCTAGATTCTGTGCTCCTGCGACCAGGCCTGAGTTCGATCCCTGGTCAGGGAACTAGAGCCCACATGCCATGGCCAAATAAATAAATAAAATTTATGATTTCTTTTACCTAGCATAATATTTTCAAGTTTCATCTCTGTTGTGTATCAGAACTTTTTTGCTTTTATGGCAGAATAATATTTCACGATATTGACCCCATTTTATTTATCCATTCATCAGCTGATACACACTTGTGCTATTTCTACTTTGGGGCTGCTATACCCCCATGAACATTCAAGTACCTGTTTGTGGATATGCGTTTTCAGTTCTATTGAATATATACCTAGGAGTGGAATAGGTAACTCTGTATTGACTTTTTGAGAAGCCGTCAGACTGTTTTCCATGGTGGCTGCATGATTTTGTAATCCTCCAAAAGATCTTGAAGGATGCAGTTATTTTGCTGCTAAGTCGCTTCAGTCATGTCCGACTCTGTGTGACCCCATAGACGGCAGCCTACCAGGCTTCTTTGTCCATGGGATTTTCCAGGCAAGAGTACTGGAGTGGGGTGCCATTGCCTTCTCCATGCAGTTATGTAGCCCAGTTCTAAAAGTAATGTCATATCCATTTCCAGCAAGTGAAGTTCTTTGCAAGAATATGTGTATATGTATACACACAGTACATATTGATATGTGTATGTATATATTTGTATGTTTTGGGCTACCAGTGATGAGTGATGTATGGCCTTTTTTGTTTTGTTTTTATGCTTACTTAGAATTATATACTCATTACTTTTGAATTTCAAAGAACCTTAGAGACTTTGAAGTCCAACTCCAATTTTAAATAAGAAGAAACAGAAGCCTCCAGCTCAGGAACTTGCTCAACGTCACACAAGATGCTGGGCACAGGAGAGCCCAAACCCAGGTCTTCTGATGTGTGGTCTGTGGAGACTGAGGCTTCCCACGTGGCCCTATGCACCTGGGAACCCACCTGCCAATGCAGGAGACGTAAGAGACACAAGTTCAATCTCTGGATCAGGAAGATCCCCTGGAGGAGGGCATGGCAGCCCACTCCAGTATTTTTGCCTGGAGAATCCCATGGACAGAGGAGCCTGGAGGGCTATAGTCCATAGGGTCACAAGGGTCAGACACGACTGAAGCAACTTAGCCCAGAGACTGTATAGACCTAGTAGAAGTAGGTGGTAGGAGGCTAAGGTACAGGAAGAATCTGGGGAGTGGTGGCAGGGGGGCAGATAGTAAATGACACAGTCTCATGCACAAGCAGAGAAGTGGACAGATATTAAAAATCAGATGTTGTTTACTGTCAACAATAACAAAAACATCCATGCATCCTTATCAATTCTGTAAAAGTGATATCAGTAGCAGAATTGTCTATAGCTGCACTGCCCTACATGGTAACTGCTTGTCACAGGTGGCTGTCGAGTATCTATGGCTAGTGCAACCAAGAAACAGAATTTTTAATTTTCTTTCATTTTAATTTCAATGGCCATCTGTGATTAATGTCTGTCATTGCAGCTCTGGAATCATTAGTTATAGGACAAAAATGGCGATGAGACTAAGGCCCAAGAAACAAGTTACCTGACCAAAAAGACTCAGTTAATTTACTGTATAAGCAGAACTTGTTCTTTTTATGAGCAGGATCAAGATTACTGGAGTTCTTAGAAATGGAGAAGAAGGACAATATGCAGTTATCTTTCTCTAAGGCTGAATAACATCAGATCTGTTTTCCTAAGTGCTGTGTGCACATGCTAAGTCACTTCAGTCATGTCCAACTCTTTGAGGCCCCATGGACCGTAGCCCGCCAGGCTCCTCTGTCCATTGGATTCTCCAGGCAAGAGTACTGGAGTGGGTTGCCCTGCCCTCCTCCAGGGGACCTTCCCCACCCAGGGATCAGTCTCTTATGTCTCCTTCATTGGCAGGCAGGTTCTTTACCACTAGTACCACCTGGGAAGCCCTTTATATGTGCTATCTCATTTAATCCCTGGTTCCCTAGTCTGTCCCCACCACTTAACAGGTCACCTAAACCCAGCACAAGGTGTGGGACAGAGTAGGTGCTCAGGAACCAGTTTTTGGATGAATAAATCAGCAGTCCGCATCCTTTTGGGCACCAGATGCAGGTTACGTGGAAGACAGTTTTTCCCAGACTGGGTGGTGGAGTGGGGGTGGTTTCAGAATGGTTTAAACACATTTTTCGCGCACTTTATTTTTAATCTAATGCCACCACTCATCTGACAGGAGGTACCAGTCTTCAGCCCCGAGGTTGGGGACCTCTGGAATAAATGAATGAATGGCTGAGAGGGATCTTGGAGTTCAGAACTAGGCCCGTTAGGTTGCAGGAGGGGTCTAGGGTCTACCTGGGGAACCCCAGCTCATTCCTGGGTCCCCCTCTATATGTGCCATTTGCCTTGCTCCTGCGTCTTCAGCAAAGGAAGCTTGCAAGCAGATTTTGGGGAGAGGAGAAGCAGTTGCATGTAATTTATGCTTTGTTTATTTTTTTCTCCTTGTAGGAAAGAACAGCTGGATCCAGCAGCCAGGTACGTTTGTGATCGTGAATCCTCTTCTTCCCATCACTGTGTCGGGACAGAGGGTCCAGCTATGTATGGCCTGGGACCCCTGGGCAGTGGTGCTGGTCATGAGATAGAGTTTTGGGGCTCACTGTGGTTGCTGGACACCATTTTCCTCTGCCAATTTCATGTAAATTTGCTCAAGAACAACTTAATTGTGATCATAGCGGCAGCCACCTTTTGAGTGTTTCTCCTCTGGGCAGGACTTTGTGCCTGGAGTCCTACATGCGTGGTCTCCCATGGTCCTCATGTCACCAATGAAAAATTGACTGTCATGCTTTCATTTATGGGTTGAGGAGGTTGGGTCTTAGAGAGGCTGAGTTACTCACCTTCTGAGTCACACAGCTACTGAGTAGTAAGACCAAAATTCCAATTCAGGTCTGAATTTTCAGACCATGTTATTTCCACTATAACTTGCTTCATTTGCTTCTTGGGCTCATAGATGTTTCCTCAAAAAGTGTGAAAGCGTTAGTCTTTCAGTCATGTTCGATTCCTTGTGACCCCATGGATTGTAGTCCTCGAGGTTCCTCTGTCCTGGAATTCTCCAGGAATGGAGCCATTCCCTCATCCAGGGGATCTTCCTGACCCAAGAATCGAACTGAGTCCCCTTCATTGCATGCAGATTCTTTACTATCTGAGTCACCAGGGAAGCCGTCAAAAAGTAAATCAAGACTGTAATTCACAATCCCCAGTAAACCACGCTCACCACAGGCTGCTGTAGAGGCAGAGGGAGCTCAGCCGTCTTCTTTCTGGTTCCTTTTCGAAAACATGTCACAACATCAGAGAAGCTATGGCTCCTACTCGAAGTTATAAAGAAAGACCACCTCTTGGAAACAGTTGAACTGTTGGTATACATGTCATCCCTTGGTATCTGCAAGGGATTTATTCCAGGACCCCTCTGTAGATACCAAAATCCATGGATGCCCAAGTCCTTTGTATCAGATGCCACAATATTTGCATATAACCTTTACATGCAACCCACTCCAGTATTCTTGCCTAGAGAATCCCTTGCACAGAGGAGCTTGGCGGGCTACAGTCCATGGGGTTGCAAAGAGTAGGACGTGACTGAGCGACTAACACTTTACATGCATCCTCCTGTGTACTTAAATCATCTCTACATTAGTTAGTGCAAGCACTCTATCAATAGTTGTAAAAACAATGTAAATGCTATGTAAAGAGTTGCCCAAGTGTGGCAAATTCAACTTTTGCTCTTTGAAACTTTCTGGAATTTTTTCCCAAATGTTCTTGAGCCACACTTGGTTGAATCTGTGAATGCAGAACCTGCAGCTATGGAAAGCTGTGTGGAATACAGCTATTCTGTATTTATAAAACAGAAATAATGATAAATGTAAATATACATAGTATATTTTTAAAATATGCCTTGAAACTCTTATTGTGGCAAACTACTTGTAAGGCCTCTCAGTCCATCTCCTGGACACCAGCTCAACCTCTAGAGCTGACAGAATTTGGGCAGAAGTTATGCTAGGACCCCAGACCACCTTGTATGGGAGCCACTTGAGGACAGTGACCCTTGGGAGTCTGGGTCAAGTGCTCTTGGAAGGGGCCCACGATGCTTTATCACACACATAATCCCACCTGAAAGAAACGATTACAGACAGCACAGCTCGCTCACAGACACAGACACGGTTGGACTCTCTGCCTCCTTCATGCAGGTTTTCAAATGGAAGGAGTATTTCTTGCCTGGAACCAGTCTGCACTGTAGTGGGTATTTGGGTGTAGAGGAGGGGGCTGGACAGCTGACAGAATGAGGGCGCATTTGCTAGAGAACTTGCAACCGTTTTGTGTCTCAGAGGCAGAGCAGGAAGATACCTCAGCAATCCCCTTCTAGATACTTTTTCAAGAGGACAGGCTTACCCCAAGTTCCAAAACTCATGAGCAACCAGGAGTTATACAACCTTAGGACTCTTCAACAGGGCTCCCTGCTCCCTCCCCTCTTGTGACCAACAGGGTTTCAGATCATGCTGGTGAATTATTCACTACAAGTGAATTATTCAGTCTACCATTACTGCCTTTCTTATGCAGACACGAATAGAATTCAGCCAGACTGGAACATACGTGCAAAATATTGCTGCACCCTAGCCTAGGCACTTCGGTTTATTTGGGGCTCAGGTAGATGCTGTTTGCCACACTGCTGGGCATGCTTCTTCCATGATTGAAAATCTGAAGTCATAATGCCATTTGTAAAAGGCCCGTCAAGTTCCAGGCCACTCCACTTTCATTGTCATCTAATTCCCAATTAAGACTTCTCATTTTTATGAAAAAAGAGCACAGGCAAGATAGCAACTTTCATTCACAGTTTTTCCCCCCTCTCAGAGAGAAAACAAGGTACCAAAGCTGCAAAGATTTGGCAGATAAATGGTAACAGTTATTTATAGAATTGACAGTTGCCTTTTCTGCCTTTCTCAGGATAGACCATAGTGCCAGAGGCACGTTCTAAAGGGGGGCCGCTGTCCTTGTGTAGGGCCCCATTCTCCCATGTCTAAAGGTGAAAGGAAGAAATAATGAAAAAATAAGAGACAAAATAAAGATTTTAAGTCCTTGTGGGTGGAATTGACTTGCTCTATGCAGGTTACAAGTCGGTGTTCATTGAGCTCACAACAAACAGAACAAAACAGATTGACCCTTCTTCAAAAGACTTTTCTCTTGCCTGCAATGACACTGTACTCTTGGTTTATCCATCACTCATCTGTCCATCTCCATCCATTCATCATCTGTCCATCTGTCCATCCACCCATCTATCATTCATAATCCATCATGCATCTATCCATCATCTATCATCCATCAACCATCCATCATACATCCATCCATCATCCCTCCATCTGTTCACCCATCCATCTGCTTATTCAATGAATATTTATTAAAACCTCCTGTGTACCAGAAACCCTTTTAGGGAATATAGCTATAAACAAGAAAGACAAGGTTCCCAATTATTTACTCAACAGGGTGCCTCTCCACTTTCCTGAAAGTGACATGTCCCAAACTCAACTTCTGTTCTTTTGTTTTTTTAATTTTTGTTAGTTTATCCGGGACACACATGCCCAACAAAGATGGCATGAGGAAGCTAGAGAATGTAGTCAAGTTGGTCCCGAGCAAAGCTGTTTACTAAGTAATGTTTGCCTTTGGTATTCTTTAACCTCACCTATTGGGTTGTCTGTCTTCAAGTTCTCTGTGGCATCACAGCTTCCGTGACACCACATCCCCACAACCTCATCTTATTTTTGTAACCTTGATGGGAGGGGCAGGATTTGCATTTTAAAGTACCACTCCTAGGATTCTGTTTGTCTTTTGTGAGTTTTAATGTGCAAAAATGGACCCAGAGCTAAGCTTGAAAATAGAGACAAAAGAGATTTTAATTGAATTCAAAATGAGAAAAATCTAGATTGGAGCAGAAAAGGACTCAACCCTGGAAGGAGTATATAAGGAGGAGAAATGGGAAGAGGATTCATAACTTGGCTGGATGGTATAACCACTGAGAATTTTTCCCAATGGAGAGAGTCTAAATGACTTTTTAATTTTAATTTTCTTTAAAAAACATGTACATGGTTCATAAGTCAAAGTATTGTAGAAGTAGGGACTTCCCTGCCAGTCCAGTGATTAAGACTCCATGCTTCCAATGGCTTCCCATGTAGTTCAACTGATAAAAATCTTCCTGCAATGTGGGAAACCCCAGTTCAATTTCTGGGTCAGGAGGATCCGCTGGAGAAGGGATAGTATCCCACTCCAGTATTCTTGGCTTCCCTTGTGGCTCAGTTGCTGAAGAATCTGCCTGCACTGTGGGAGACCTGGGTTTGATCCCTGGGTTGGGAAGACCCCCTGGAGAAGGGAAAAGCTACCCACTCCAATATTCTGGCCTGGAGAGTTCCATGGACTGTGTAGTCCATGGGGTAGCAAAGAGTTGCACATGAGCGACTTTCATTTTCACTTCCAATGCATGGGACCTGGGTTCCATCCTTAGTCAGGGAACTAATATCCCACATGCCATGCAGCATGGCCAAGATAAAATGAAATAAACAGTTTAATAAATAATAGTAATATAGAGGCAAACAGTGAAATGTCTTAGTACAACTTCTGTCCCTCTCCACCCCATTCCACTGTCCACTCCCCATAAATAATTACCCCATTCCACTGTCCACTCCCCATAAATAATTTCTTTTTCATTTTTAGGTATCTTCCCAGTGTTTCTTCAGCAAACACAAACCAGAATTTATATTTCTATATTCCAACTTCCAAAAGTACTTTAATAATGATACTCAATTTAATTTATTTGAGCTGTGAGGCAAATCCTTACTATTTACTAAAATCCACTTCATGCCACAGTCCTATATGAAGTGTGTGTGTGTGTGTGTGTGTGTGTGTGTGTGTATCAAGGAAAGGGACTGCCAAACTCAGCTTCTGATTTCTTCTCCAAACCTGTTTTGTCCCATTTGTTCAACTGAAAATAAATGGCGTCCCCATAGAAATAAACAGCCTTCCCACCCACCCATTCTGTATACAGCCAGAAACTTTCTCTTTCCCTCGTGGCTGCATGGAACCCATGGAGGAAGACGAGCGTGGTTCTTCTCCAAAATAAATGTCCAAGTCCTGGTCTCCTCTTGCTCCTCAGTGCAGTCACCCTGGTCCAGACCACCAGCACCTCTTGCCTGGAAAGCATCAGCGGCTTCTTCGTTAGTCTTTCAGTTTTTCCTTACTCCCCTCCAGTCCATTCTCCATGGAGAAGCCACTGTGTTTCCCTTTGGGGGAAAAAAATGTTTTTTACCCTGGTAATGTACACATAAAATTTGCTGTCTTAACCATTTTTAAATGTACGTTTAAGAAGTGTCCAATATATTCACGTTCTTGTGCAACCAGTCTCAGTACTTCTCAGTCTTATAAAACTGAGCCTCTGTGCCCATTAAGCACCAGCTCCTTATTCTCCCCTCCCTCTAGCCCCTGACAATCACCACTCTCTTATACTTTCTGGGTTTGACTACTCTAGAATCCTCATGTGAGTGAAATCATATCGTGTTTGTCCTTCTGTGATGGGCTTACTTCACTTGTGGCATAATGTCCTCAAGATTCATCCATGCTATAGCTGGCGTCAGAGTTTCCTTCCTTTGAAGGCTCCAGTGAATGTCTATACTGCATTTTATTGACTCGTTTATCCATCCATGGACATTTGGGTGGTTCCCACCCTCTGGCTGTTGTGAATAATGCTGCTGTGAACATGTATATGTATATTTTTAATGTAAAGTTGATATACTCTTTCCTTCTTAAAACTCTTTTGGTGTCTCCAGGTAGACTTAGAATGACAGAAGTTTCCATTTTCTCTTTCTATTTTAGAATCTTATTTTCTTTTTTCTTTGGCTGCACCCTGTGACTTGGGAGATCTTAGTTCTCTGACCAGGTATCAAAGCCATGGCCCTTGCAGTAGAAGGGCAGAGTCCCAACCACTGGAGTACCAGAACTGTCCCCTGCAGTGGCTGATCCTGATGGCAGGCATCCTGTTTCCATCTTAACTTCCCTCAGGGCTCACCATCTGGGGTAGCTATAATGTAATGGTTTGATGGCTACAGCCCACTCCAGTACTCTTGCCTGGAAAATCCCATGGATGGAGGAGCCTGGTAGGCTGCAGTCCATGGGGATCACTAAGAATAGGACACAACTGAGCGACTTCCCTTTCACTTTTCACTTTCATTCATTGGAGAAGGAACTGGCAACCCACTCCAGTGTTCTTGCCTGGAGAATCCCGGGGACGGGGGAGCCTGGTGGGCTTCCATCTATGGGGTCACACAGAGTCGGACGCGACTTAGCAGCAGCAGCAGCAGCAGCCTTTGTTAACTGATAGAGCAGGTAGCATATTTTTTTCATTGATGCTGGTCAGATTTCTAGCAATATATGTATCTATTTGCCTGTCATGTGACTTCTTGACTTTATTGTAAGCTAATTGGAGGCTGAAAACCATATCTGCTTTGGTCACTACTGTAACCTCAGCAAGTTACTAACAGTCTAGCATTTTCAAGATGCAGAACACATTTTTGTTGAGTAAATAAGTGACATTAGCTCTGTTTTACAAGTGAAGACAAAAACTGAATCAGAGTTAATGACTTACCCAAGTTGAAATGTTAACCACAGAGCAGCTATTTGAACTCAGTTCTCTTCCTCCAGAGGCAGCACTCTTTCCACTCTACAGCAGTTCCTTTATCAGCTGAGGTTGGATGCATCTTGTTAATCAGAAGCTCGAGTGTTGTTATTTCTTCCTTCCTTCACTCAACACCATAATGATGCTGTAAGGGCTTACTATGTGCCCGGCACTGTGTTAGGTGCTGGATAACCAGACAAAGGGCAGTTTCTGAACAAATAGCTTACCCTTTTCATGTCTTAATGGCAGCTATATTGACTTTTGGATGGGATAAGCCTTTGTTGTGGGGGCTGCCCTGGGTGCATTATAGGAAGTTTAACAACATCCTTGGCCTTGACCCACTAGAAGCCAAGAGCACCACCTCCCCAAGTTAAGTCAATCAAATATGATTCCAGACTTCACCAAGAGTCCCCTGGGGGCAAAATCACCACTGGTTGAGAACCACTGCTATAGTGAGAGAGTCCCTCATAAGGTGAAGATTTCATTACGATGGCCAAGTGCTGTGCTTGAGAAAAGCCTCAGAACAATGCACAGTGAATGGTTATCTCATTGGCCCGAAAGTGGAAGTGTGCCTGGGGACTGCTGCTTGGCCCAAGTTTCAAACAAAATCAGTTATTTGGATAAAAGATAGGATGAAAGTTTTCCTAGGAACAGGTCACAGCTTGTGCTGAGGCTGGGAAGCATGAAATAGGGGAATGCACAGAGTTTAACACAACTTAAATTCTGTGTAGTCAAAGCTGTGGTTTCTCCAGTAATGTGTGGATATGCAAGTTGGACCATAAAGAGTGCTGGGCGCTGAAGAATTGATGCTTTTGAACTGTGCTGCTGGAGAAGACTCTTGAAAGTCCCTTGGACAGAAAGAAGATCAAACCAGTCAATCCTAAAGGAAATCAACCCTGAATACTCACTGAAAGAACTGATGCTGAAGCTGAACCCTCCAATAGTTTGGCCAACTGATGCAAAGAGCCTGGATGCTGGGAAAGACCCTGATGCTGGGAAAGATTGAAGGGCAGGAGCAGAAGAGGATGACAGAGAACAAGATGGTTGGATGGCATCATCAAACTCAATGGACATGAGTTTGAGCAAGCTCTGGGAGATGGTGAAGGACAGGGAAGCCTAGTGTGCTGCAGTCCATGTGGTTGAAAACAGTCAGACACGACTTACAACTTAACAAAGAATTCCTGGAGCAAGAGCCCAGGGCAAGGACTATATAATCTTGCCAGGAAAGAAAAACTTTGATGTTATTTTTCCCATCTCTAGTCTGTATTTCTAGTTTTCCCATCTCACGTTTGGAAATTGTTTGTCCGCCCTTAACAAATCAGAGACCTTAGCTTTCTAAGGAAATCTGATGTGAGCTTCATAGAGAGTTTTCCTTGCAAGATTTGCAAGCCTTCAAATACAAGGCTGAAATATGCACTAGAAATCCATACAGAGAAGGGCCCAGATGGGTTTTGAGTTTCAGGGATGAACTTGGCCTTGCATTTGATTATCCTTTAGGGTCTTGGGTTTCAGGCAACACAATTAAGAAGTAAGCTGATCACCCACTTTGCTGGAGGAAGAATTCCATAAGCCTCTTAGGTGTTATGACTGTGAGTAACTCAGAGCCAAGATTTCTGACCTGTGCCCTGTGCATCTGGATTCGTAATGCTGTCGGAATTCGTCTCATAAACTGACCTCTGTGACCAATGGGGTATTAAGCGAACATGGCCAAAGCAACTCAGACTGTTAAGAGATGGAAGTGAAGCATTTAAATCCCAGATAAGTGAATTCTCAGTCCTCACAGA
Source organism: Aepyceros melampus (assembly GCA_006408695.1). Lineage (NCBI taxonomy): Eukaryota > Metazoa > Chordata > Mammalia > Artiodactyla > Bovidae > Aepyceros > Aepyceros melampus. The sequence goes on along the minus strand of SJXQ01001857.1, from coordinate 42,742 downwards.
GACAGAACCAAGCAATTGCTTTCATTATCTAATAGTCAGCACCTACGCTGAGATTTCAAATCCAGACAGAGTGATGGCTATTACTTTTGTCTCGCTTAGTTTTTCTGGAATTAAGCTCCTTATATATTGATACTTATCTCCTGCTGTGGTCAAACTCAGTGATGGTGGTGAGTGTTTCAGACTACCATTAAGAAGTACCATAAAATTATATACATATATATATATATATATATATATCCTGAGAACTCACCTCAGTTCATTTAAAAAAAGAAAAACACTATCTTTTTTGTAGCTTAGGAAATATTATCCATCTTTTCACACATATCATTAGCCCTCTGCTGTTTCTATGGGAAGAGGATTATTTACCGAGATAATGATGACAGCCAGCGTTTATTGAAAGCTCTTGCGACCGTCCGTCCGCCTCCCAGACAGCAGGCTAAGCACTTTACATGCACTCCGTCATTTAACCCTTACCCACCCGTGTGTAATGCGAGCTGATCCCCATTCTTCTGCACATGAGGAAGCTGGGACCTAGACAGCATGAGTTCTGTGTCCTAGGTCACCTGGTTTTCCAAGACGTTTCCCCCCAGATCAGTTTTGCCCCAAAGCCCTGAACATCAGGATGTACTGAGCAGAGGTGTGGGATGGCTTCAGAGATAAGCAGGCAGAATCCTTGATTTTCCAGGACTGCACAAGCCAGTGGGGCAGGCAGGCATGGGCGTATAGAGCCTTGACACTGTATTAAACCCAGAGACAGACACAGCCTGTCTCGGAAGCATATGGGGAGTAGTTTTCAAGAAGGGACACTTAGGCAGTTTTAAAGGGCTGATGGGGATGAAGTCAGCTGAGAAGGGAAAAGGGGCATGGCTGAGTGCACCAAGGCATGAAGGAGGGGACTTGGGGATGGGCAAGGGGTCTGATGTGGACAGAATGATGGATCTGCTTGGTATAGCAAAGACAGGTAGGCAGTGGGCCTGAGCAGTGACTGTCCTAACCTCCCTCTTCTTAGTTCATGGCTGGAAAAGCCTTCTGTGTGTCTTCAGTGACTTCCTGCCTTTTAGCCTCCAGATGCTGGTTTTGTCTCCATTAGTCATTAACTTAGTGCTGGTCAGGAAAGCCACTCTGAAAAATCTGGACCAGCTCAGGAAAGATGGAGCCATCTGAATTTATCCTGATGAGTGGGTTATTAATGTAACAGTGTTGTGGGACAGAGAACAGTCAGAAGGAGTCAGGAGTAACAATGACTCATCCATATATCCATTCATTCTTTCATGAATCGAATATTTCTTAGTGCCTTCTCTGTGCCAAGCTGAAGGCAAGAAGCATTGTGGGCAGTATCACGTGCAGTGGTCCCCGGATCTCTCCTAAGCAAGGTGTGGTTAGGCTCACTTAACTGATGAGGACCAGGTGTTTAGAAAGCATAGGCACCCACTCAACAAGAGATGTTCCCACCTCTGCAGTCGCAAGGCCAGGACCACCTCACTATACCAAGCCGCAAAGACAGCAGCAGCTTCTGGTATGAGACATGTGACCGTCATAACCAGACATCGACATTAGAAATACTCAGTTATCTCAGGCTGATGAAAAGCTGATTTGACAACCCACGTTCATATTCATTCGTTCACTCACTTCTCCCACAAGTACACACACACTTGCTGGATGCCAAGTCCCATGTAGGTGATGAGGAGAAAGAAGCTGAGCTGAGTGTATCGATGTGTGACACACACTAGGGCTCTTTCTGGTCTATGCTGCACAAAAGGACATCATTCCTGTGTCCACTCGGGTGAGAGGCAGAGGTTAAGAAACGGAAGGAGAAATTGCTGTTTATAGAGCACCTGTGTGCTGGGCTTTATGTCAAATCCTTGACAAATAGCATCCCATAGCAACCAAGTCAAGTGGGACATGCTTATCCCTATTTTAAAGATGAGGTAATTAAGATTTGAGAAGGTCACAGATTTGCCCAAGGACATGGAGATGGTTTTTGCACCAGGGCAACTTCCTGTTGGATTTATTAGGTTTCTTCTTGTGCCTAGAAGACTTTCAGCCGTATGCTGAAGTTCCCTGACCCTTTCTCAGAATAACAACTTTGAATTTATGACTAAAATGCAGACAGTTACAAAAGAAGCTGATTATGTTGAAATGTAATTATCAAAATATTTAAACTTTTGAGATGCAGTCAATATGTGTGCTTCTTTGTGATGAATCTAATGATGTGATATAGTGGCACGTAGAATAATTCTGTAATTTTGATGCAGTGATGAGCATAGCAATACATGAAGGTAATAGGATATAAGATGATCTGTAATTTCTGTTATAGAAAGTCAGGATACGGCTGGGGCATTGAGGGTATTACTGGGGTTCATTCATACATTCATAATTGAAAGACATGCTAAACTTCAGTTTGAGATTCGTGAATGAAAATCTAATTAGTAAATTTAAAATGCATGCTTTTCCCAGCCAAGCTCATGGATCCCACCCCCCAAAAAGTTCTGTCCATGGTCGCGGGGAGGTGTCTGTGGACACCAGGTTAAGGTACCTGCTTTGTGTCATTTATGTCATTCAGTTCTGTTTAAGGAACACTTAATAAGGCTTAGCCTCTGTGGGTCACCATCTGGGCGCCATGGAGTGGTACTGAGGAAGTTGCTGATGCAGAGGAGGTGGGAGTGGAGGAGGACCAAAGCTTTGCTGCCTGCTACCAGGAGCTGGCCTTTTATATCCTGCATCTCATTTAAGCTGCACTTAAGCATATGAGGAAACTGAAATTCAGAGAAACACACCGGAGATGTACTAGCTAGTCAGTTGCCAAGCTATCATCTGAAGCAAGCCGCATCCCTTTCCAAGCAGCTCAGTCAGATTGAGCATCGGAGGCGCAGGTCCTATTCCCGCGCGGAGGAGGATGTATACGTCTTGATGGAGAGGGACGGGAGATTACGAAAGCCTGCACTCAAGGAGGAAAATTGTTCACTTTTGCTTATTTTGTAGCCAAAAGCTGGGTCTCTTGGATCGGGTTCGCCTTTCTAATCCTCGTGGTAGCAATACTAAAGGAAAGCTATTTACCCCTCTGAATGTAGATGCCATAGAAGAAAGTCCTTCTAAAGAACCAAAGCCTGTTGGCTCAAACAATAAAGAGCGTTTCCGCACCGCCTTCCGCATGAAAGCATACGCTTTCTGGCAGAGCTCTGAAGGTAACCCCTTCCTCTTCCTAACCCTATCTCTACCACATCTCCTCCCTCCCTACCCTGCGGAAGAACCCTGCAGTCTCCATAATAGCCCACTCCTGCTGCCCTGAACCAGCTTCTGGCTTGCTTTATTCTCGGGCCCTCGGCTGTGATAGGTTCCTGCCCTCACCCTGGGCGCAGAGAGCCCACGTTAGCTGTCCCCCCGGGCCGGGGTCACCTCGTGTGCCTGCCCAACCCCTGCAGGGAGCCTTGAGACACACTGCATGGTTCCTAAGCGTGCCCCTGTGAAAGTGCATTGCTAAGAAGGTCACCTTGCAGGATGGAGTGGGCCAGGGGCAGAGTGGTCTGGACACCTGGGGACCTCCACATCCCAAGGTAGTGGGGAGAAATATGGGGAAAGTGTCTTGTGGGGGCTGTTGGAGTGAATGCCCCTTTCACTTATCAAAAGGGAGGATGATCAGGGCTCAGAAAGTGACCTCCCAACCCACGGTCACAAGGATCAAGTCTGACAGAGCCAGCGTCTGAACTCAGGTGTGTGACAAACACCTGGGTGCATGCCCTTGGCAGCCTCCAAGGGCTACTTGGGAACCCTGGAACACACGTCACCCTCCTCGCCCTCTCCCCCAGGAACCATCCAACACTGCAGGCGCTTACCAGACTTCTGGATCATGGGAGGGAGACGCTGAGAAAGCCTGAGTGGCGTCACCCCTGGAGAGCACGTCGGGGGTTCTGAAATGGAAATGGAGACTTGGGAGGCTGAGTTTGAAGGGCTCTGATGAAGTGGTGGCCTGCCACTGATATGGGTGTCTCCCTCTCAGATGCCGGGACAGGGGACCCCACAGCGGAGGACAGGGGCTCCGGGAATGACTTCCTCATCGAAGACATGATCCCCACCCTGAAGGCTGCCATCCGAGCCGTCAGGTAAGCGCCTCCTCCCACTGTAGGCCTCCCAGGCCCCAGCTCTGCTCCTCCAGGTCACGGCTTTGCAAAGTGGTCTTGGGCTTTGGGAAGGTGGGCAGGAAATTTCTCAACCCCTGGATCAAGTTCAGAGTATGTCAGTACTCTAAGTGGGGAGGTGCCGCCTAAAGAAAAGTGATGATGACATTAGCAGGTCATTAGCAGGCTGGAGACACTGGTGATCCTCTTGTCTGCCTTTGCCACTACTTATTTTATGTTTAAACAATCTTATGGGAGTATGGTTACTTTGGGCTTCCCTGGTGGCTCAGAGGTAAAGAACCCACCTGCCAGTGCAGGAGCCACAGGAGACAGGGGCTCGATCCCTGGGTCAGGAAGATCCCTTGGAGGAGGGCTGACAACCCACTCCAGTGTTCTTGCCTAGAGAATCCCGTGGACAGAGGAGTCCAGCAGACTGTAGTCCACGGGGTCGCAAAGAGTCGGATGTGACTGAAAACTTAGCACACACGTGGTTGCTTTACAGTGCTGTGTTAATTTATTTTAATGCTGTTGGTGATGGAGGGTGTGTTGACGTGAGTTTTCTTCTTTTATAGGCTTCTGACTCAGAATAACTTTTCTCCCATCTGTCTTCATTCATTTAGTTCTTTTTAATTAGCATTTTCAAAATGATAATCAATTATAAGATTTTTTGGTCTGTTTCAGACGAGATTTATAATTCACCCTGACTATTTCTATTTTGCTTGAAATGCCGTAAGAAAATTAAGAAAATATGTTACTACTTCAAGAAAACTTTGGAATATGAGTTTATAAGCACTCCACCATGATGGTAGTGAATTCTAGAAACTAAGTCAGAGTCACTAAGAACTAGTCATGGTATTTTCAGATTTTCAGTCCAATAGAGCAGGAAGCACAGAAGTTTATAATATGTGGCCTTCTGCAAAGCTATTGACATGGTTCTTCATAATATCACTGTACAATGTGCCAGAAGTATGGCTGGATAAGAAACACGACTTCCTGGATTCTTAACTGGTTGAATGATCTTATTCAAAAGACACCAATGAATGAATGTGTGTCGGGTTCGAGGGAGGTCTCTGCTGAGATGCTTCCTGGTCTGGCTTCTGCCCCGTCCTTTGGAATACTGTCACTGATGCCTTAGTTCAGAGGTTGGCAGACATTTTTTTGTGAAGAGTCAGATATGTAGTAAATATGTCAGCCTTTATGATCCCTAGGTCTCTGTCGTGTTTAACTTTGATCTTGAAGTGCAAAGGAAGGCATAGACAGTATATAAACGAATCACTGAGGCTGTGTTCCAACACAACTCTATTTTTGAACACAGGCAGTGGGCCAGAACTGGCTGCAAGCTGTAGTTCCTGACACCCACCTTAGGTAGAGCTGTGTAATGGGCAAGCTTAGAAAGGACAGAGAATTGGAAAGGATAGTGACTTGAATGGTACAATTGATAGACCAAAATAGTGTTTAGAGGCTGAAGTCACGGGCCGCGACAAACAAAATGAGTCTTGAATGCACCATTAAAAAAAGCTTATACAAGTATGAGATGGGAGGACCTGGGTAGCTGTGTTTCTTATCACTGGGTTGTGATTCGGTGTTTTAAATTGACACTATGTTCAGCAAGAGCTGACCTCGTGAGGGAGATTTCAAGAAGATTAATCAACTAAGGTGACTTTATTGATTCCCAGGAAGATGGAGGTGAGGATTCCAAGTTCTGGGTGCTCCACTTTATTAACAGCCTGAAAAAACTTGAGGAACCAAAGCTAGCTTTTCTCTTCCAAGAGTTCATAAGCCAAAGGATTAAGGAGGCTATTGAGGAAGAGATATGTCAGCTGTCCTCAAATAGGAAGCAGTGTGACGCAGCTGTTAGGACCATGAGCCTTGTCCCCATACAACCCTGGGTTTCAGGGAAACTCTGACATTATCAGCAAGATGGCCCTGGGAAGAGGCTGAAGCTCCCTCGGCCACAGTTCCACCATCTGTGAATCGATTTATTAGCAAATTGTTAAAAATGAACTCCGCCCAGTGTCTGGTATGTAGTGAAAAGTGAAAGTGTTAGTTGCTCAGTCATGTCAGACTCTTTGAGACTCTGTGGACTGTAGCCAAGCAGGCTTCTCTGTCCGTGGGATTCTCCAGGCAAAAATACTGGAGTGGGTTGCCATTCCTTTCTCCAGGGAATCTTCCGGACCCAAGAATCAAATACAGGTCTCATGTACTGCAGGCAGATTCTTTATCGTCTGAGCCACCAGGGAAGCCCAATGTGTAATAAATGTTAGCTTTTATTGTAATAATAAAAGAAATATGAATTTCGTATTATTCGTATGAGTGAAAAGGGATAGTCATGAAGAAGAGACACCAGTCAGCCCAACTCAGTGTGGTTCCAAGAGGTGGAGCGAGGACCAGGAGCTGGGGCTTCTCATCAAGTCGTGTTTTTTGGTTCTTTTATTCCCACCCCCAGCCCCACCCCAGAATTTGTCCATCTTGTATCATAAGTTCCTTCACTCTCCACTCCTGATGCACAAATGTCTCTCCTTTGCCTGGCAGAATTCTACAATTCCGTCTCTATAAAAAAAAATTCAAGGAGACTTTGAGGCCTTATGACGTGAAGGATGTGATTGAACAGTATTCTGCAGGACATCTCGACATGCTTTCCCGAATCAAGTACCTTCAGACAAGGTAAGACAGCACACCTGGAAGGATGGTGCCCTCCTGGCTGCTGAGGAATTGGCCAGGGAGACCGCAGAGCTGAGGGCGAGAGGCATCCACTCATCTGCAATGCAGGGGAGAAATGTTAAGAACAAAAATACTCATCAAACAGAGACATCAAGGCCAACCAACACGAGATCAAATGAGCTGGGGAGAATTTCTATGAAATTGACATGGCCAAGATTAACAGTCTGATCAGGCCTCAGGGAGAGAAAAAGCATGTCTTACTGGTCCCTAACTCTGATCCTTTGTACATGCCAACAAAATTCAGATTATCTGAAATGAGTCCAGTTGGCTAGTTCCAAATATAAATTTTTACTCAATTAAAAGTTCATCAAGTGTTAGTTGTAACAGTGAACATATGGAAACAGCATTGATTCCTAGCTAATAATTATCACCGTTTTTGTTGATCACCTGGGCACTTCACATATATGTCTCCAATCCCTTATAACCCCCTAAGGTTTTACGTTAGAGCTGCCATATACCAATGAGAAGACCAAGGTTTACAGGACAATGATCTTGCCCCAAATTACCCAGCTAGTAGGTGGCAGAGCTGCAAGTGAAACCAGATCCATCTGGGTACAAAACTCCTGTCCTCTGTAACACACCTCCATTATATAAATAGTGATTAAGAAAAGAATGGTACCTGGTCTCATTAAAAAGTTACGCCACCATCAAATGATGTTTTTACAGTCTATATAGTAAAATAAAAAGTTATGTGATCTATAGTGGATATATATGCATGAATGATTACTAATTGGAGAAGGAAATGGTAACCCACTCCAGCGTTCTTACCTGGAGAATCCCAGGGACAGGGGAGCCTGGTGGGCTGCCGTCTATGGGGTCACACAGAGTCGGACACAACTGAAGTGACTTAGCAGCATGATTACTAATTGCACACTCAGAAATATATACATACTTGTACATATTTATATACTACAGGTACATATATACTGCAGGTACATCCTGGAGGAGGGCATGGCAACTCACTCCAGTATTCTTGCCTGGAGAATCCCATGGATAAAGGAGCCAGGCCTGCTACAGTCCATAGGGTTGCAAAGAGTCAGACACAGCTCAAGTGACTTAGCACACACGCATGCACAGGGTCAGTGGAGGAGCAGTTGGGTTTGCAGAAGGACATAGAGAGGCATGGCTCCTTCTGAGTGCTGCGGTCCTGGGCCTGTGATAAGCCTCCCAGGCTGTTTCCATTGAACACTGAGCACCGCAGCTCAGTGCCGGGAGGGGGATGGCATTTTCCTTCTGTTGTGCTCAGGGTGACATTGATGGGGGAACTATAGGAGCTACTATTGAATTCATCCCTCTAGTAGCTGAAGGAGCCTGCCAAGCTGCAGGGAAAAGAGGGCACAGCTGAAAAGCAGAGCCTAGGGCTTAGCAGGAAGACCTCCCTAACTAGAGGTTTTGGGTGGAATGGAAGAGCTGGAAGACCAGACCCGCTGCAGCACACCTGACATTTCCCGTGAGAAGGAACAGGACGCAGCTGTCACCCTGTCTCAGTGGTTCGGTTGCCTCTCTCTCCTCTGGGATGGAGAGATGCTCTCGGTACACTGGGCCAAAAGAAAAAAAATGATGATGCATTAAGATTAGAAAGTCTTTCTCCCTTCCTCTGTCTTTCTCTCTTTCTCTTTCTCCTCCTTACCCCCTCCTTTCCCCCTTCTCTCTCTTTATGCTCTTTTCTTTTCTATTCCAAACTTGCAGCTGATGACAGAAGAAAGAGAATACATTGCTTTCCTTTCTTTTCATACAAAGCCTCTTTCATTTAATCCCCCCTCTTTGTGTGCTCTCTTTCAGAATAGATATGATTTTCACCCCTGGACCTCCATCTACTCCAAAACATAAGAAGTCTCAGAGAGGAGCCGCCTTCACCTACCCATCCCAGCAGTCTCCCAGGTGGGGCCCGGGGGCATTGACTGACAGGCTTTGTGGTTCCCAAGCCCGCACCGCACCCCCATGCTCAAGTCCCTATGCCCAAGTCTCAGCTGGGTTCCTTTACCATGGGGGTGAGGTTGCCATTCCCCCAAATAAGATGAAGAGAAAGAGCCTGCAGCCTATTCCAGCCTGTGGCTGTTTGAGAGATTTCTGTATGAAAGCCTTGCAGCCACACTCCTTTGTATGGCTACTGAAAATGCAACTGACAGTTTCCTAGTTAGAAAATAAAAGGAGACTTGTGAGGGTGTTTTTTTTTTTTTTTTTTTTTTTGAACCGTAAGAATACTTCATGTTAGCAGAGCCCAAGGCATTCCTCCTGGCCAGCTGTTTTGGCTTTTTTTTTACTTTCATCAGCCCCAGAGACCGAGAAGGAAGTCAGCTGTCCGGCCCCAGAGCAGCTCTGCTCTCCCTGAAAAACTGTCTGAAAATTGTCCTTTTATAGGTGATGAGCAAGGATCCTTTAGAAAGCCCGCTGCCTGCATTTACACTTCTTTATTCCCCAGTATCTTCAAGGCAAGTATCAATAACATAAATGAGTGAAGGGAGGTAGGCATAAGAAATACCATGCAGTGTATAATAATGAGGCTCTTTATCATTAAGGAAGGGAGAGTGTAAGGAGGGCAATACAGAGCATCTAATCTTGGCTTCAGTTCTGGGGCTAGACTGGCAAGGGGTGAACCACAGGGCCCTGAAGAACCTCAGTTCTGCCCTTGCTAATTTTAGGAAAGGAGATCCTCTGTTTCCAGATACTCTCGTTTCTCAAGAAAAGCTGAATATTCAGATCTGATATGCAATTCTCCACTTTTGAAAGGCTCCAATGTTTAAAACCCTGTGCAAGCCAAGGAAGCACTGGCGGGCTGGATTCAGCACAGAGGCCGCTGGTTTTTGACATCTGATTTACTTCAAGACTGTTCCAGGACTTCCCTGGCGGTCCAGTGGTTAACACTCCACACTTCCAATGCAGAAGGTGCGGGTTCAATCCCTGGTCAAGGAACTAAGATCCCACATGCCATGCAAAACAGCCAAAGATTGAAAAAAGAAAAAGAAAAAGAAACACTGTTTTACCCAAACCTGGCCAGGGACCTAGAAGGAGTAAGTAGCCTAGAGGAAAAACAACTGCCTAGAAAGTACCAAGCATGAATGGTTTCAAGTAGCAGCTAGACTCTCTGAAAGTTCTCGTCTACATAGGACAATACTGAAACTAACTGGAATTTAGGCAGATGTGAACTGTGGTTGGCCAAGGAGCAAATGCAGCACATGTCTCAATGCTGTTCCCTACGAATATCATCTTTGGCATCATTTTCTAGATTTTGCATCTGTTTTCCAGTCTTAGCTAAATGGAACAGATGAAATATTGGTTCCCAAGATGAGACAGCCATGCTCCATCGTCAACCAGTGTCTGAACGGAATGGCCAAGGAACATAATTTAAAGCAATCAAGCACTCTGGGCACAGTTAAGTGCTGTATGAGTTAAGCTTGACACAGAGCTTCCTGAGAACAGCGTAATAGCTTCACATTTTCCTACAGTCGCACATGGCAAGCATGAGACATCCCTGGTGAAGGTGGGAAACACTGGCCTTTCCCAATGCCTGTGAGCTGCAGAGTTCCATGGGCTCTTCCAGACTCCGTAAGCCTGAGCACAAGCAGGATAGTTCCAGGGACCATGGCCCACCTAGCTGCAGTGACCTTGCAGAGCAAAAATAGGTATCATGATCTTACAGCATTATGGGCTCTTTCCTAGGAATGAACCCTATGTAGCCAGACCATCCACATCAGAAACTGAAGACCAAAGCATGATGGGGAAGTTTGTGAAAGTCGAAAGGCAGGTAGGTCCTTCCTTTCTCCCACCAAAAACAAGTATGTGGATTTATTTTCAAATGTCATTTTTTTTTCATAGGGAGATAACAGACTTGAGTATCTACCATTCATCAAGGGATTTGGAAATGAAATCATTGATTTAGCACTTTATTGGCTGGGTGATCACTTGCAAGTGAATGAATCGTTCTGAGCCTCAGTTTCTTCATCTGTATAATGGGGATGATAACACTTCGTGAGGTTGCTTTGAAGATTAAATCAATTGATACCTGTAAATTACCTAGAATAGTAGCTGGCACACAGTAAATGCTCAACAAATGGTAGCTACTCTGATCATGAACTTCATGGTGTTTAAGGAACGTTAGTGTCCTTCTCCACATTTTCTGTATTTTTCTGTATTCATAATCCTCCTCCTGTGAAAATCTGGGTCAGTGTGTGACCTGTGTGAAGGGGCCTGGAGGACGGCAGGCTATGGGTGGGGTTCATTCAGGGCAGAAAGAAACCCATTCAGTCACAGCACCCAGGAAGTCCACCTCTCATTTCTTCAGTAAAGTGGCTTGTATTTTAGCATTGTTTGGCCAACTTTACCTGGGAAGCCCACCTTCCTGGTAAAAAAATCTGCCTGCAATGCTGGAGGCCTAGGTTTGATCTCTGGGTCAGGAACGTCCCCTGGAGAAGAAAATGGCAATCCAATCCAGTATTCTTGCCTGGAAAATCCCATGGCAAGGCAGGCTACAGTGCATGGGGTCACAAAGAGTTGGACATGACTTAGCAACTAAACACACAATATACCCAACTGTACTAGATAAATAGCACTGTCAATTTCCTTTAGGATTCCTATCAATCCTTTTATTTTATTCACAACTCAAAATTGGATCTGTGCAGAAGAGATAAGAGAAAATTTGAATAATTATCCTTTTTTAGTATGTCAAGAATATCCTTTTCTGTTGTTAAATTTTAATTTGTCATCTCAGCTCTTCCATTTACCTACTCTGTGATGTTTGATGAGTTACTTCATCTCTCTGTGCCTCTATTTCCTAGTATCCACCTCATAGGGCTGTTATGAAAATTAATAAGTTAAATAAGAAAATTAATATGAAAAATTAAATAACTTTAAAGTGCATAGTAACTGCTAGAGAAGGATTAGTTATTATTAAGACTTGAGTACCGACTCAGCCATGACCTTGCTCTATGCTTTGTGTCGTTAACTACAAGAGGGAATGGTAGACCTGCCTTCAGTCCTTCCTGGTGAGTTGTGAGCTGTCAGAGAAGAACATCCATGCACATGTGCATGTACACTTGTGTCTGTGCACGCACGATGATTTCAATATGTTCTCAATTTTGTAGGTAGAAGCAAGCAGATGCAGCTGATCTCAGCATACCTTCTACTGGCCCCCAAGGCCCCTAGGGAGCATCTCTAGTTCTGAGAAGCAGAATTCTTGCTAACCACTGCCCTTGTACCCATGGGGCTTATATCCCCAGGTAGGGGGAATGTGCACAGACCATATAGATGCTTCTTTAAGGGAATGTTTACAAATCAAGAACTCCTCCTCCTGGATCCAAACAGGAGCAGCAAGGCCACCTTCTCCTTGGGTAAAACTTATCCTCACATCATATCTCTGCTTCCAGGTTTCTGGAAAGCCCTTACCCTGCTTTTTTTAGATTAGCAGAAATCCATGCAGGCTTCCCAGGTGGCACAGTGGTAAAGAATCCGCCTGCCGATGCAAGAGACACAGGAGACATGGGTTCAATCCTGGGCCAGGAAGATCCCCTGGAGAAGGAGATGGCAACCCACTCCAGTATTCTTGCCTGGCGAATCCCTTGGACAGAGGAGCCTGGCACAGAGTTGGACATGACTGACCGACTGAGCATGCATGCACACATCCATGCCCAAAGCTCAAAATCAAGAGACACAAAACAGTTAACTGTTACGATGATGATGACTTATGGCGAGAACCCTGTCCCTTTCTGGAAAGTGAATGCTATGGTTTTTCCTCACCACCAATAACAAGTACCCGCCGGCCCGGGAAAGCAGTAATTCCCAATTCCTTGTGTTTTCCAGGTTCACGACATGGGGAAGAAGCTGGATTTCCTGTGGACATGCATCTGCAGCACATGGAGCGGCTCCAGGTGCATGTCGCCGGCTTCTCCCCGAGCAAGGGGGCCTCCTCGCCTGCCGAGGCCGAGCAGAAAGAGGACCGCGGGGATGCGGATTTGAAAACCATCGTCTGTAACTATTCCGAAACGGGCGCCCCCGATGCCCCCTACAGCTTCCACCAGGTGCCCGTCGACAAAGTCGGCCCCTATGGGTTTTTTGCCCACGACCCTGTGAACCTGCCCCTAGGGGGACCCAGTTCTGGAAAGGGTCACGCGACCACCTATGCGGAAAGGCCCACCGTCCTGCCTATCTTGACGCTTCTCGACTCCCGAGGGAGCTACCGCTCCCAGGCGGAACTGCACGGCCCCTGCTCGGACCGAGTCTCCCCCCGGCAAAGGCGCAGCATCACCCGGGACAGCGACACGCCCCTGTCCCTGATGTCAGTCAACCACGAGGAGCTGGAACGCTCGCCCAGTGGCTTCAGCATCTCCCAGGACAGAGACGATTATGCGTTTGGCCCGAACGGGGGATCGAGCTGGATGAGGGAGAAACGGTACCTGGCCGAGGGTGAGACGGACACGGACACCGACCCCTTCACACCCAGTGGTTCCATGCCTCTGTCGTCCACGGGGGACGGCATTTCTGATTCGATATGGACCCCTTCCGGCAAGCCCACTTAAAAAGGGGGTCGTGGGCTGACTCCTCCTTGTAATGTAGACAGACTTTGTATAGCTCACTTGCTCTCACACCCGCCACATCCCGGTGAGATCACCGGGGGCCGCATCAAACAAGTGCATGTGCGTGGTGGCCCCACCTGGGCGGGGGCTTGTCGTGGCCTTTTACCTCCCCCGGTCACCACAATGAAGCCGCTTCCTTTCAAGCATGGTTTGCATGACTTTACACTATATAAAATGGTACCGCTAACCTCTTTAGGATACACATTTATCCGCTGTTCTTACTTTGAATCATGACTAGACCAGTACAGGGAGAAATTATGGATGAGCCGTGCTGTGTGTCTGGTGGTTGGCTGCTTTGGATTTTGGTTTGGTAAGCAGAGAAAGTCGTTTCCGTTGCTTCTCACATCACCGCCCCTTTGTGTAAGACACTCCAATGATTAGTTGTTTTCTTCAGCAAGCAAATAGTTCCCTCAACAAAAAAGCATCATGTACCAAGGAGGTTGCCTCTTGAGCTAAAATGTGAGGGCAGGAATGAGCTAGCATCATATCTGCCAAACTAAGAATTACAAGATTATTTTATTAAAGAAAAGCTGGGAAAACCTTCCAAAAGCTCTCAGAGGGACCTCACTAGGTCTGTCCTTGTCAACTCTCATGCCCCAGTTTCTTCATCTATCAAAGGTGGTGGCAAGTGTAACATTTCGGATGAGTTGTGAATAGGCAGGGAGAAAGCACACACACATGCACATTAAATAGTTCCCAACTTATGTAGCCAAAGATAACAAAATGTATCAGCAGTGGGGTGCCCCTCAGGGCGGGAGTTAAGTTCCGGGCCTTCAAGACGAGGTTCCAATTCACATTCCTCCCTATGACACTCATACAAGATGTCCAAGTCAAATAGGAACTGGAGTCAAGAGGGCACACGGAAATTATCTGGTCCAGGACTTTCCTTGTAAAAATGAGAAACTGCAGGCCAGGTAAAGAGCGATGACTGAGATGCCCCCATCGTCCCCCAGGAGAGCTGGGACTCAAATCTCAGTCAGCTGACTCTCTCCAGGCCCTGGTCCCCTCCTGCCGACACTGCTCTGCAGTTTACACAGTGGGACCAAGATGCCTGTACTCTGTGTTGTGTAGAAAGCACTCATGAGACTGTTCATCCAAAATGTGTTTGTCTGATGGTACAAATCAGTACCAGGAAGCTACAACATTTTTGACATGCAACGAGGCAAAATTTCCAGAACCATCCAGTTTTACCCCTCTAGATATGTGAAACCACACGTAGCCATAAGACTAGTTAAAGAGTAAGCAGACAAGCTGGAGTGCACTGACCTCCTGTATCAGTATCAGTATGAAGCAGAAGCCATCCTTTAGGAGACGTCGCTGCTCTCTGAAGCACATTGATGGGAAAGATTTCCGTTAGGCTTGGGCTAATTAGCTAAATGACTCCACCGCAGTGTTAGAGTCTCACTCTCTTCACACGTCTAAGGGCTGTTTTAGATGGTTGGCATGGTGACCATCAAACTGATTGACGTGGAATGTCTGCATCCCACCAGTATTCTCCCTCGCATTGTTGTCGAGAGCCAGAGTGGCTGTGGCAGACACAAGATTGACGGCTTCCTCATTACCTAATGCAAGGATTTTGCACTGTACTAGAGAGAGGAGCTTCTTCCTCAGAGGTGGGTTTCTTTCAACCACATGTCAACAGGTGTCTTATAAAAAGTTCAGAGTACAGTGATAATGAAGGGTCAGCCCCTGACTTTAGGAACTTACAACCAGAGCCTGAAGTCCTTGGCACTGTGAATGGTAGAAAGAAAGTACACGGAGAGTCCCATGAATAGATGGGTGTTGACCTTGAAGTCTCAGGTAGGAAATATAGAAGAATGAGCACATACATCAGACATGAAGCCCCCTCCCCTAAGGCTTGCTATTGGACTTCCTGGCCATTTGAAGGGCAAATGGTGTGGGTCATTTGATCCTTCTCCTGGCCCCTATAATATGGCTGCAAGTGCCACTGGGGTGCATGACCCATTAAGCTTTATGTTCCTTCCCTAGGGCTTGGTTCTTGATTCTGATATTCCTGGAATCTTTCATCAAAAAATGACTCAGCCATCTAACATGCCAATTATTTTTCTAACTTATTAATACCCCTTCAGAACATACTGGTCTCAGTATCTTACAAGTAGAGGCATTTTCCAAGAACTCAATGGAGTTCCCAACTGGAAAAGTGAGACTTTCTCATCCTCATGTTAAAAATAGTCATCATGGATCCAAAGTTAGATGATTTCCTTAGGTTCTTTTAGTAACTGACAAAGGACTGAAATTTGTATTTGGTTCCAAACCATAAGAAGGCATTTAGCTTCCCTGCTGAGTCATAAGGCCAGGATGGCAGGATTGGATTTGTGTTGATTTTATAGCCCCAATGCAGTATCAGGGTAGACAAAGGCAAATTAATCTTCATGAATGAATAAATGATAAGAATCTTAAGAGCTACTCTTTCCCATCTAAGAAAACAAAAAAGAAAAAATTATTTTCTGAAATATTCTGCTTTGCTATTCCCTTTGAAAAAAAAAAATTCCAGAAATGAAAACCCTATTCAAGTTGCCTGCCCACAGATGACATCATCAACATGGCTGTCACTGATGAAGCAGAAATTCAGGGTCTAGGATTAAACATAGGTTATAAGGAGAAACATTATATGCTTCCACAAACATCTTTTTTGTCAAACCAAGAAGCAGAATGCTGGAATAACCCAACAGAATTGGTAAATAACCATTACCAAGATTATTGGTAAATTGAGATTATTCTACCAAGATTATTCTACTTCAGATATACCAGTGGTTTATCTGAGATTATTCTACCTCGGATATACCAGTGGTTCTGAAGTTTACCCAAGAAACTGCAATGGTTCAGCAAAACTTCATGAAATGACAGATGAATTCCATTATAAGAACTAAGTATGACTTTCTCAAGGGAAACGGCATCATGTGCATTCAATCTCTGTGTGTTATAACATGATATATGCAAATTTTAAGAGGTCCTCTTTTAGTAGTATCAAAATTAATTAGATAAATCTACTTTCCAAATGTTAGGTTAAAGGTGATCCTATTGGCTGAGAAGAAAGTACTTGAGATCACTTTTGAGTTTGGAGTATCAAAGACTAGCACACAAACAAATTCTGGATGGTTTTTTTTTTTTTTAATTGTGAGAGGAAAAGGGGGGAAAAACCCATCAAATTGAGAAAGTTCTATTTATTAACTGTGTTATGGAATCTGAGAGATCAGATTTATTAGATATAGCATTGATGTTATAAAGCTCTAATTGTCATGAAAACAAAGCCAGACGATCCTAAGATACTATAGGTCAATGAGTTCATTAATCAACAATATGCATCAAATGATTATTTTGTGCAAGCAGTTAGTTCCTAAGACAGTGTGAGTTGAAAGAGTAATTACTTATAGACATTATTAATTGTTAATGCTAGTATAACAGGAGCTGCTCATAACTGGCCAAGATCATTGTCATAATTCTATGCCACTCAAATAAGTGTGATAAAAACCCTCATTTGTTTGTTCATTGCCAAGATTTATTAAGCACCACCATCTTCTAGGCACTGCACAACACACCAGAAATTCAGAGATAAGAAAAATAGCAAAATCTAGGACTCTAGTGGCCTTGAATTATTAAAGATCCCTTCAAACTGTGTCTACCAAAAGTGGAAAGAACCTCATTTCATCCCTGCAGACAATTCTATATAGACAGGAATGCTTCCAAGGAATCAGTGAGAGCTTGAACATGGAAGAACGTGAAAGTGAACACTCTGCATCGAAGTGGTCATGACCCCATCAGCTCAGGAAAGGCCAAATGGGTCCTACAGGGACTTTAAGTTCCATGCTTTGGACTTTATGGCTCCAGATAAGCTATGGAAGGAGAGTTTTTAGAGCATCTGAGAAGGTTCTTGGAGAAACGCTTTCTCTTCCTCACCAGATTGCTGCCATAATGGACACCAGGCAAGGAACTGAGTTCCATTTCGTTGTGTTGACCAAGAGATGCTTATAGGAAGGACCAAGATACAGCATCTGTTTCGAGGGAAAAGCTTCTAGAAACCTACAGACTAGGTTCTTCTAGGCCAAGAGAAGAACCGTGTCCAGTGTCCTAAGATGTCAACTGAATTTTGAACAGTCTGCCATTCTCAGCCCAGGCTTCCTCCAGAAGATGCCAAGTAACTGCTTTTGGTTTTCCTAGAATCCACTCACAAGGCACCTAGAATCACAAGGACTGTCTTTGCTTTCTGAACCCCAGGCACTCCGAGGAATCTGCCCCATTGCCCTCACTTGTCTTTCAAGGCTTGTTTGTTTCGGGATGAACTTTTGAACAGACTTAAGTCCTTTCTTTGTATTGAAATCAACCCAAAGTTCTTGTGTTACTGATACTACCTATTTAAACCTGAGTCTAAATCAAGTAGCAGGTAGCACAAGGCCCAGGTCAGAAGCAGAGACTGTCTGCATAGATTTAGTGCTTTAGGAAACAAGGAGTGGAAAATGCCAAGAGCTTGGGAGAGTATAGAGATGCCCTGGATGAAAATTTGAGTTATATTCAAACATGTTTGGCTTTTCTGGCAAATTTTCATTTTCAAAACAACTAATTCATATAGATAAAACCCATAGTACAGAGACTGCCATATCTGGATGACTACCATTCGAGTTCATTTTTTTACAGAATATGTAGATTCCATTGCCTGAGTCTTTGGTGTAACTCATGAACTCAAAATTTATGCTAGAAAATCTTTTTCCGAAAAACAGTGGTGAAGATACAATACCAATTTGTACACGACAGGATCAAGCGCTTTCACAATTGCCATTTAAATAAGGACATCTCTAGAAATAAAAATGCTTCCTTTTTCCATCAAAATAAGGAAGAGCAGGAATGTCAGAAGGAGACCAGGACTGTCGGATCCCAGTGTTTGGGTCGTGGAAGTTCCCTGGAACACACTGTTTGTAGGTGGTAAAGTCAAATAGAAATAATTAAATATAAAGAGATGAGTGGTTTCAACAAGGAAAGTCAATTGTGCCATGATGTCTATGAGACAAATGCTAGAAATGAGTGGAGAGCGTCCAAGAGTTTAAGTTTGCCGAAACCCTCCCCAGGGGGCTTTGTTCTCAGCTTTGAACAGTCTCAGCTCCAGCATGCCTGCAGGGAAACTGTGACTAGTATTTTCCTCTATTATCATATATGCAGGAAAGTAGAATTTCATAGACTTTTAGATGCTCAGAATGATGAGACCTCAATCACCCAGAAAAACCACTTCTCTTTTTATATCAAGAAGCAGAGGCTCAGAGCCAAGGAAATCACATTTACTTGATCAGTGACTAAATGAGTGATTATGTCACAGAGTCTGGAACTCAGATCTCCTAACTCCTAGACCAGATGTTAGAGATCAAAAACTAACAGTAAAATACCAGTGAGAATAGAGCA
Organism: Aepyceros melampus; assembly: GCA_006408695.1. Classification (NCBI taxonomy): domain Eukaryota; kingdom Metazoa; phylum Chordata; class Mammalia; order Artiodactyla; family Bovidae; genus Aepyceros; species Aepyceros melampus. The sequence continues at coordinate 23,928 of SJXQ01001857.1, read as the reverse complement.
TTGCTCTTGAGCCCAGGAGATGAGAGAAAACTTCCCGGTCCACTGGAGCAACTGCAAAAGCAGACACATATTTGAGACATCTTCCCGTCTTGAATATGATTGAGGATCCCATGCCTTGAAAGATGACATCATTCCTTCTTCCAAAACCCTGCTGTTTTCAAAGGCACAGAAATACCACTGCTGCTGTGAGCAGTTGAGAAAAGGAAAGAAGAGCCCTCCTCCCCTCCCCTCCCCAACCGCTCCCACTTTGTCCCCTCTGTCCTGCCACGCATAGACCGGTTCATTTCTTTGGTGCATTGCTTAGACCCATTCAGCTTCTGAGTCATGTCTCAGACTCATCCTTATCTATAAACCCATTTACCAGGATTTCTCCTAGGGGAAAAAAAAATTATCAACTGGAATTTAAGAAATGGGATGTGACTTCTTTGGGCAACTATTTGACCCTAAGTCACCAGGTCTACTAAAGTTGTCCCTTTGCATGGGGCTCTCTGGTCTTCCCTGGGCACAGCCTGTTTCCTCTTGCTTTGTCCCAGAATGTCTGTCTTGTACATATCACAGCCTAGTATTCTGGTGTCTTCACCAAAACTACAAAGAAGCAAACAGGATTTAATGGCAGATGTCTTACATTCCTGTAACTAGAAATTGTTTTAGGAAATGAACAAGCCTCTGTCAGCTCAAAGGAGGATTTCCATAGTGATTTCCACTTAAGCTGTGCTTGGGATAGATTTTCCAGAATTCAGTAGGGCTGCCCCACAGCCCTTGTTAAACCTAGTAGCAGAATATTCATTTCTCCTAAATCAGGCAGAACCAGGAGCTCCTAAGAGATGGAAAGATGGTCAAACTCTTGGATGGCAATAGGTGACCCAGTGTTTTTAAAGACTGTCTGGGGTTGAAATAAGTTTCAGAGAGAAATCAAAAATGGGCTCTTTGTAAGAATACCTGAGTGTGACTTATAATTGAGCAGTCAAAAGCCTTTCCCACAGATTAGGAATATATCTGTAATTCTCTTAGACTTGTCAAATAGACTATACAATTTGACATCCCAGAGTAAGACAAAATAAGAGGATGTTTTCTTTCAATGTTCTATTCTCTTCCTCTGCCCACAAGACTGTGGTCAGGGAAGGGGGAGAGGGGAACGTGCCCTGATCTCTCACTTGGAGTGGCATGGGACATCACAGTTCTCTCTCTCGAGTTCATGCAATCCTCATCACAATCCCACCAGAGAAATGTTACCATTTCCACGTTGTAGATGAGCAAGCTGAAGCTGAGAATGAGAAGCTTTCAACAAAAACCCATGTACCTCCATTCCCATCCCAAGTCTCCCAGGTCAATGGAAATGCTCCCAGATAGGTCCTGGGATCTTCCACAAAGCCTTGCCCTCCGCCACCCTGTCACCTTTCTAGTAGAATGATTGCAGTCCCGTTAGGTCTCTAGAGAGAGGAGTGATTCTTGAATTGACTGTTCCCCTTGCTATTTGGTGGTCCCGCCTGTTCTTTTGAGTGGTTTTACATTCCAGCTGTCGGTGGGAGAAAATAATGCCACATAAATTGTCTATCTGGTTCATGTTGGAATCCACTAGTTCTGGGAATTTGGTATGGCTACAGATAATCCCACAAGTGCCCCTTGTTCTTTATCCCCAAGGATCTCCTTTCATTGTTTTAACCAAACAAGTTCAAATGTCCCTCCCTCCCGACTCTGGTCTTTTGTCTCTATAGACTGCCCCTTTATTCCAGGGCTTTGAAATCCTGCAGAAACAGTTGGGTCTTCAGAAACACTCTCTGGGAGGCCAAACGCTCAGAACAGTTTGTGTTTTTCTTTCTCAATATGAAAGGATCAAGGTTCCCAGGGGAAGCCAACCTGATCTGATAATTGGGCTCTTATTTTCCCTCTGAATCCTGTTCTAAGGGAGGGGAGGATAGCTTCACCCTCCAAAGCTCCTCTGAGGGTTCAGAGTCCGGGTGGGAGGCCAAGTTCCCAGACTGGGGGCTGCTATCTTGTCAGGTGTCAGAGACTTTGCTGTTAGAGATTGAGGTAGGCTCTGACTCATCTTGAAAATCACCGTAGATGGGCCCAGCTTCATCAGACTTGTCAGTCCTTCCCCGTTTTAAAGGAAAATGCTTTCCACATTGCTTCCAGTGCAATATGGCTCTTCTCGTACTTTTTCCTCTTCGTAATGTAGGAGTGATGGAAAATACCAGTCTTTGAAGAGCACATGGAAGTTTCCAGCGACATGACTCCACTGTATCTGATTTTGGATTGTATTTTCTTTAACCCCTTTTTACGGCATAGAATTCTGGTGCCTTGCTCCCTGAATTTGTCTCCATGCTAACAAGCAGGCTTTCTTCACATTCTGGCTTACACGGGAACACAACTCTTCCACAAGTGGCCTTTAGTGCTCTTTATAATATGATTTCCTGTAATTTTTAAACTGTATGTGTAATTTATATTCTGGCTGTGTCCAATCTTTGAACAACTTTACTAGGTTGATTTCCATATATATTATGCAAACAATTCTTACCTGATTTTTTATGTTCTATCTTAAATGAATACTGCACCACTTATTAATAAATAGACATTTCAATGACTGTGTGGCATAATGCTTTTTGCTTCATCAATGACACAGAGTGACAAGTAAGGACAGTTCTTTGTTTGGGTTTTTTAATATTTATTTATTTATTTGGCTGTGCCAGGTCTTAGTTGTGGCACACAGGATCTTCCATCTTCCTTGCAGTATGCTATGCTAAGTCACTTTAGTCATGTCCGACTCTGTGCAACCCCACAGATGGAAGCCCACCAGGCTCCCCCCTCACTGGGATTTTCCAGGCAAGAACACTGGAGTGGGTTGCCATTTCCTTCTCCAATGCATGAAAGTGAAAAATGAAAGTGAAGTCGCTCAGTCGTGTCCGACTCTTAGCGACCCCGTGGACTGCAGCCTACTAGGCTCCTCCATCCATTGGGTTTTGCAGGCAAGAGTACTGGAGTGGGGTGCCATTGCCTTCTCCGTCCTTGCAGTATTCAGGTTATTTAATTGTGGCATGAGAACTCTTAATGCAGCTTGTAGGATATAGTTCCTTGACCAGGGATCGAATCTGGGCGCCTTACATGGAGAGTGGAGAGTCTTAGCCACTGGACCACGATGGAAGTCTCAAGACAGTTCTTTGGAGAAGTTTCACCTCCTAGACTATGTAGAAGGAAGACCATGCAGGTGACTCAGAGAGACTGTAAGTCGGCGGAGGGGAAATGAGTGAAGCTCGTGTCAGATTGTCTCCCTCTATCGTCAGTACAGCTGGAAGGGATGATTTCTCTTGAGAGACAGGGTGTTGGAGCAGGGACCTCCGGGAGCATTACTTATTCTGTCTTGGTTTATCATTATCCTCCTGAAGGATCTAGCACCCAGCAAGTCTTCAGTGAGTGAAGGGTTTTGACTCTATCTTATACTTGCTTCCCTGGCTGCCTAAATTGGGCTTCCATAAGAATAGAGACGGGATATTGGGCGCAAGTAGTTTATTTGGAAAAAGTGGAGAGACTGAAACAGGGAGAGAGAATAGTCAGTAAAGAATGAACTGCCGTGTGGGGTAACTGGGCTCATTTCCACCAGGGACTCCCTGCGAACCCATGTGAAGTGTCCCAAAGAATTGTTCCACCTGAAGACAGGTGTATGGGCGTTCATCCACTAGCCCTGTTTTTCCTGGTGGAGGGCTGCCCCAGGGCATTAAACACCCTCCTCTGTCAGTTTCCTGGGCTACAGCTGAGCAAGCTCCCCAGGGCAAAATCTCAAAGGCAAAGGAGCAGAGACGCAACCAGGGAGGCGATGAGCTGTCTGAGTGCTGTGACCACAGGGCAGAAAATAGGCAGGGCAACAGCAGCGTGTGCACCTAAGCCTGCCTGAAAACCCCCCATACACACAGGGAAGCAAAAACCCAGCCAGGTTGCCACAAATCACTCTAAGTCAGAGGACAATGTTGGCGAACACTGGGCAAGCTGGTCATGGTGGCCACGAACTTATTCATCATTAAAACAATGCCTGTAACTTCTAGGAAGCAGGGTATAAGTTCTGCTGGGAGGTCATCCTCAGTTCCAAGGTCCACATTTGTTATCGTGAAGGCCTGAGACTGACCTTGTGGTTGAGAAGAACATCCAGTCTGCAAACATGTGTCCCTCCCGCAGTGAAACACACCCACCTCCGGTCTCAGGTAACTGTATGACAGTCAGAGAAAAAGCCTAAAAATTATATCCCTGAGAAAATCCCTTTCCATCTGCACAAATGGAGCAAAAGCCCATTCACAGCCTTGCATCCCAGGTCCTCCCGGGAGCCAGTTATTGTTCCTAACAATGTGGGCTTCCAACAATGAGTTCAGGCAAGCAGCTGACCTGGGACGCAGTGGCCTCCTGACACTGAAGATGTGTAAGAGGTCTCCCCTGAGAAAAGTCCAATGGTCCTCATATCCTGCCTCCACATCAAGTATGAAAACATCCCCAGCAATTTATCTTCTGCTTCTGGGCAGGTCAGCCCCAGGCCAGCGGAGGGAAAGGGGGATTAGCAGAGGGAAATAGAGATGAAATAGAGAAATAATAGAGATCAAATCATGGACAGCCTCCTGGGCCGTTATAAGGACACTTGCTTTTACTCTGAGAGTAAAAGACAGGAAGTTAGTACAGGACTTTGAGTAGAGGGATGACAAGACTTGATGGATGCTAAGTAGGGCTTCTCGAGCTGCTGTATTGAGAATACACTGAATGAGGCAGGGGCAGAGGCAAGGAGCTTAATCAAGAGCAATCCTAGCTTAGCAATAATCCAGGCGAGAGCCAAGAGCGGCTTGGACCAGAGTGATGGAGGTGGTAAGAAAGCGTTTTAAGTGTAGACATGACAGGATTTGCTGATAGATTGAATGTAAGGTGTAGAAGAAGGAAAAGAAGCCAGGGAGATTATATAGATTTTATCTGAGTGCCTGGAAGAATGAAGATATCATTAATTGAGATGGGAGTAGATTAGAGAAGAGGCTAGTTTTTGCATATGGCCTTTTGCATATTAAATCTGAGTTACATACAAGGCATAGAGTGATATGTTCAGTAGACAGCTGAGCAGGTAGTTAGGGGGTTATTTAGGGTTGAAGGTTATTAATCTATCTATCTATCGATTTGACAATTTACATATAATATTTGAAACCATGAAACAAGGTGCTATCTCCTTGTGAACAAGTATAGAGACGAGCAGACACCTAAGGACTATACCTACAACATCAAGAGGTCAGGGAGACGAGGAGAAACCAGCAGAAGAGGCTGAGCAGAAGCAGATGACAAAATAGAAGACAGGAGACTGTGGTGTTGGGGTGCCAAGGGCAGAGTCATCTCACGGAGACAATGACGTACTGCTGCCACCGAGTGCCACTGAGAGGCAGCGTGAGCGGAGGCTTAGCTGTGCAGGAGTCACGCAGACCTCGACAAAGGCAGTTTGGGCGGGGTGCTGGTGTGATGTCTGATTGACACGGCCTTGAGAAAGAGGAGAGGAGAGGTGATGGGGGTGTTGAATAGGGTCAGCTTATAGTGAGCACCATAAGCATACACTTCCGTGGTATTAAATAAATTCATAATGGCGTGCAACTATCACCACCTTCCATCTCCATAATTCTTTCCATCTTATAAAACTGAAACTCTATACCCATTCAAGAGTAACTCCCTTTTCTCCCTCTCTCCAGTCCCTGGCAACCACCATTCTACTCTCTATCTCTCTGATTTGACTATTAGTTCCTCATACAAGTGGAAGCCTACAGCATTTGTCTAAAGTCTGGGGAAAATGAGAATCAGAGACTTTAAGCAGTTTGCCCAAAGCCACACAGCTAGTTAATCACTGAAGCAGAATCAAGGTTGTAGTGTTTGTTCCTGTTGCCTCAGCCAGAAATGTTACTGTTAGCAATGTAGGTGTGTTTCACAGGAATCAACTGAAACTTCAGAAATGCAAGCTTTCTAGGCAGAAAATGGGTAACAATTCTCAAAGGTCTACCATGAACCAGGGGCTGTGAGCACCTTCTCTATGACCTTTCAGGCCTTCTGACTGCTGTCTGCAGTGGCTACTGTTGTAATCCTCATTTCGTAGATGAGAAACCTAACTTTGAGTAACTGATCTCCCTAAACTGAAATGTACCATCCAGGAGGGCAGACATCCCACCCAGCTTTTTTGGAGCTCTCACCCCAACACCCTGAAAAGGCCTGACACATAAATGGCACTCTCACACTATTCTGTAGACATCATTTGTCCCCAGCTGGCCTGAAAAATTGTGGGTGCTGGGTTGCAGGTTGCTCTAGGTACACAGTACCTGCTCTGCAAATACAAAAAACTAATACAAAAACTCTCTTTCCTTAAGGGAAAGAGAAGATATCAGAGTAGGCTTTCTGGTGATGGGGGTGTTTGAAGTGAGATTAAAAGGATCAAGTAGGGACTTCTCTAGTCAAGAGATACCTGGAATAAGAGGCAAGGACTGATGCTAAAGTTGAAGCTCCAATACTTTGGCCACCTGATGCAAAGAGCTGACTCACTGGAAAAGAACTTGATGCCAGGAGAGATTGAGGGCAGAGGAGAAGAGGGTGACAGAGGATGAAATGGTTGGATGGCATCATTGACTCAATGGACATGAGTCTCAGCAAACTCTGGGAGATGGTGAAGGACAGGGAAGCCTGGCATCCTGCAGTCCATGAGATCACAAAGAGTTGGATGCAACTGAGCAACAGCAAGGGCCTTCCCTGGTGGTCCAGTGGCTAAGACTCCATGCTCCCAATGCAGGGGCCCTGGGTTCCATCCCTGCTCAGGGAACTAGATCCCACATGTCCCAACTAAAAGATCCTGCAGTCCTCAATGAAGATCGAGTGCAACTAATATGTAGTGCAGCCAAATAAATAAAAATTTTTAAAAAGGATCCGATAAAGTTTGGGGTGTGGGTAGGTGAAAGGAGCTTATAACAATCAAAGAGCTCTTCACATGTGGAAGCTGAAATCTAAATTTATATCATTTTTACACATGAGTATGCTCCTCCTTTTGCTTGTTTTCAGCCATTTGAAAAATGTAAAATCATTTTTTGTTGTTCAAATCACTCAGTTGCACCTGACTCTTTGTGACCCCATGAACTGCAGCATGCCAGGCTTCCTATTCAAGCTGGTTTTAGATGTTCAAGCTCATTTAAAAAAAGGCAGAGAAACCAGAGATCAAGTTGCCAACATCCACTGGATCATTGAAAAAAGCAAGAGAGTTCCAGAAAAACATCTATTTCTGGTTTATTGACTATGACAAAGCCTTTGACTGTGTGGATCACAATAAACTGTGGAAATTCTTCAAGAGATGGGAATACCAGACGACCTGACCTGCCTCTTGAGAAATCTGTATGCAGGTCAAGAAGCAACAGTTAGAACTGGACATGGAACAACAGACTGGTTCCAAATAGGAAAAGGAGTATGTCAAGGCTGTATATTGTCACCCTGCTTATTTAACTTCTATGCAGAGTACATCATGAGAAATGCTGGGCTGGATGAAGCACAAGCTGGAATCAAGATTGCCAGGAGAAATATCAATAACCTCAGATACGCAGATGACACCACCCTTATGGCAGAAAGTGAAGAAGAATTAAAGAGCCTCTTGATGAAAGTGAAAGAGGAGAGTAAAAAAGTTGGCTAAAATTCAACATTCAGAAAACTAAGATCATGGCATCTGGTCCCATCACTTCATGGCAAATAGATGGGGAAACAATGGGGAAACAGTAGCAAACTTTATTTTTTGGGCTCCAAAATCACTGCAGATGGTGACCGAAGCCATGAAATTGACGCTTACTCCTTGGAAGGAAAGTTATGACCAACCTAGAGAGCATATTAAAAAGCAGAGACATTACTTTGCCAACAAAGGTCCATTTATTCAAGGCTATGGTTTTTCCAGTAGTCATGTATGGATGTGAGAGTTGGACTGTGAAGAAAGCTGAGTGCCAAAGAACTGATGCTTTTGAACTGTGGTGTTGGAGAAGACTCTTGAGAGTCCCTTGGACAGCAAGGAGATCCAACCAGCCCATCCTAAAGGAAATCAGTCCTGAATATTCATTGGAAGGATTGATGTTGAAGCTGAAAATCCAATACTTTGGCCAGCTGATGCAAAGAACTGACCCATTTGAAAAGACCCTGATCAGAGAAAGATTAAGGTAGGAGAAGAAGGGGACAACAGAGGATGAGATGGTTGGATGGCATCACCAACTCAATGGACATGAGTTTGAGTAAACTCTGAGAGTTGGTGATGGACAGGGAGGCCTGGGATGCTGCAGTCCATGCGGTCACAAAGAGTCGGACATGACTGAGCAACTGAACTGAATTGAACTGAAGCTTCCCTGTCTTTCACTATCTCCTGGAGTTTGCTCAAACTCATGTTCATAACCATTTTAGGCTTATAAAAAAATAAGCAGAGGGGCTAGGCTTGGGCTCCAAAATTCACAAGCAACATCTAGCTGTTTCCTTAGAAGACTTCTGCTGGCCCACAGGACAGGTGATGCTTGGCTCGCAGATCTTAATGGCAGGAAGGAGGAGTCTTCTCCTGTTCTGCTCCTTCAATGCACGTAATTACTGTCAGAAGAGGTTTCCTATCCAATCCTGAATCAGTGCTTTGTCATTCCCCTCACGGGGTCTATTCAGCCCATAGCACGGGTATTTTTCTCCAATGGAGCCGATCCTGTTTCACCATCCTGACTTTTTGGTAGGATTTTTATTCTTTTTTTTTTTCCCCCCTAGAGAATTTAAAGCAAAGTTATCAAGCCTTTCCCCACCCCGACCCTCTGTATCTTTCACTAAGAATTCATATAAATCCCACTGCCCTGACTTAGCTGTTAATCTTGCAGGCTGCTTAATGTCTCTGAAGTCATTTATCCTGTTCGGGAGATAGGTAAGTCATCTATTGTAGAGATTTGAAAACTCTTCGGTTCCCTCTGCTCCCCAAAGCACGAAGCCAGATAAGAAATGCGTCTGCTCTAATTCCTTGGCTTCGGGCTCCTGGTGCTTGAATGATAGGCAAGTAGTTTCTATGACCCAGCCCCTATGCTGCACTTAAGCTAAGGCTCACCACTGATCACAGTCAGTTTCTTTCTATTTTTTCCCTTAAGCTAGTGATTAGCATCTTAATGCAGTCACCAGCCTGGAGGATGGCTTGCCCTCACATCCGGATAAAGGAAAGGTTGATCTTTAATCCAAAGAATTGGAAGGAGAAGAAAAGAATGCCCTGGAAAATGGCTGCGAGGCCGCAGCGCAGAAACTATTTTGTTATGTGTGTTAGTCGTTCAGTCGTGCCCAACTCTTTGCAATCCCATGGACTGTAGCCCACCAGGCTCCTCTGTTGAAAGGATTTCCCAGGCAAGAATAGTGCAGTGGGTTGCCATTTCCTCCTCCAGAGGATCTTCCCAACCCAGGGATTGAACCTAGGTCTCTTATGTGTCCTGCAGTGGCAGACGGGTACTTTACCACTAGTGCCACCTGGGAAGCCCCAGGAATTGTACACGGAAAAGATTATCCCTTCCACTAGGCTCTCAAGCAAGCAAAACTTTTTATTAAGAGAAAGCTCGTGCACAGGGAGAAGGTGGGGGGATGGTGGTGGCAGGGAAGTGCCAGCTCCCGGAGAAAGGGCAAACTGCCTTCATAACTATAAGGAGAGCAGGTCACATGGTCACTGGTAATTTCCAGAAATCGCCAAACTTCTTTGATCATCAATAGGTGGTTCCATGGTCAGAGAAGGCAACGGCACCCCACTCCAATACTCTTGCCTGGAAAATCCCATGGACGGAGGAGCCTGGTGGACTACAGTCCATGGGGTCGCTAAGAGTCAGGCATGACTGAGTGACTTCACTTTCACTTTTCACTTTCATGCATTGGAGAAGGAAATGGCAACTCACTCCAGTGTTCTTGCCTGGAGAATCCCAGGGATGGGGGAGCCTGGTGGGCCGCCGTCTATGGGGTCGCACAGAGTCGGACACGACTAAAGTGACTTAGCAGCAAGTGGTTCCATGGTAGCTGTCAGGAATAGAGAGTGTTTGGGTGAGGGAAAAAGAATGTAGGAGAATTTTCTGCAAGAAAGCCCCAGAACAGATGAAGTTAAAATTGGTATTTGAGCTTCGTGTGTTGTGGCAACATCTTGCGAGTGTTAACGGAGATAAAATTAACACTTTATTCCTGTGAGCCTGGTTTTGGTCTTCAAGCCTTGATTCTTTAGCTTCCAAGGCCTGTTTGCTCAAGGGTGTTCTTGGCCCTTTTCCAAAATGGCTGTACTCCTGTCTTGCTGTATCAAATGGACTGTCCTAATGTCTTGAGAACATGCTGCTCCCCCTGTGGCCGGTCCAAATGAGGTGGACCATGAGTTTTCATCTTGACACTGACATTATCATCATTCCACATCTGACTGGGCATCTTTTGGCTGTAAAGTCCAGTGAGAAAGTCAGTTTCCTTGGCAGGCTGAACTAACCTTGGTTGATTGGCAATCCTTGCTAATTGGAAGTAACACAGTATTTAATTAAGATTCCAGCAGCTTCATTCTTAGCCCTCTCATTTCCAGTTCCAGGGCTACCGCCAATAAAACAAATAACTTAAATTCACTTCACAGCTGTTTTGGGCAGATTCACGGATCATGGATCCCAAAAACTCTCCTCAGTGCTTCTCCCAGGAGTGTGACTGGACTCACTATGCTTCTGCCTGCCAAAATGCTTTGACATAATCAGCAGTTCTGTTTGTTTCCAACTTCAGTCCCTCTTCTGGCACTCTGGGCTGGTATTTTGAAGGGCAGGGGAAGAGAGCAGAATGTGGTGAAAAACGACACAAACATAAACCGCAGTTCTCTTGCTTTGAGCCATGGGACCGTGAGAAGGGAGCTCCCCCTCTGATCCCTGGGCCTTCTCTTGTTTAACTGGAGTATCATTGTCTCCCTCATGGAAGGTTTGAGAAGGCAAAATAGCGGAGATGAGAGTCAAAAGTGGAGGCTCAATAAATTCTGCTGTTGGAAAGGAAAAGAAAGGAAAACTGTCTTCTTTACCCTCTTAGGTTCCCAGTCTGGACTGAACTGAACTGAACTGAATCTGAGGCTCTGCAAATTAAAATGACAAAAAAAAATTAACAAGAGGAAAGGTCTATTTCATATACACATCACAGGCTCATAGAAAACAATGAAAACCTCGAAGAGGTGGTCAGATCCTGAGGTTTCTATATCATTTTAACAGAAGGAATTAAGTTACTGGGGAAGTGGCAAGAAAAGGAAAAGTGTTTTGAGTTTCTAGGGTGCTAAACTGTAGGAAGATAAATACATGCAGAAACTAGATAAGCGTTATTTTAGTAAGATTTTTGCAGATCCATCTTTTAAAAAAAAATATTTATTTATGTATTTGGCTGCACTGGGTCTTAGCTACTGCATGTGAGACCTTTGATGTTAACTGGGTCATGCAGGGACTTTAGTTATGGCATGTGGGATCTCGTTCCCTGACCAGGGATTGAACCCAGGCCCCCTGTATTGGAAGCATATAATCTTAGCCACTGCACCACTAGGGAAATCCCTGTGCAGGCCTGTCTTGATGGTGACTTTCCATTCTCTTCATGGCCATCCACCTCCCCTGGAGACGGAATTTATGGCAGACTTTCTGCCTTTAGTCAGAGAGGGGAGACTCAGAAAGGCTTCTTTCTGCACCTGTTGATTCTCCATGGCCTTTAGCTCAAAATAATCCATATGCCCAAGTGGCTTATTCTGAGGTCACATATTCTGACCCTCTTCAGGACATTACTACTGTCATCACATCATTACACGACTAGCTTTTAGGCCAGTGCCACTGAGGAAACATTGATTGATTATTCAAAACTAGCCGTGGGAAGCAACAAAGTCCTACTGCACAGTACTAGAAACTGTATTCAATATCCTGTGATAAAACATGATGGAAAGGAATATGAAAAAGAATGTATATACGTATAATTAGATCAATTTACTGTACATCAGAAATTAACACAATACGGCAATCAAGTATACTTCAAAAAAAAAAAGAAGAATTTCAGAAAAAAGCAATAGGGAATGCAGCAAAACAATGATGACCCAGTTTTATGGTAAATTTCTGGATACCTGAGCCAGTCTTTGTAAAATAGGACTTTGAGGTGTGTAATTCTCTTCACATGGGGGATACTGTCTTTCTTACTATTAGAGTACCACCATCTTTGATTTTAAGTTTTATCTTTATTTATTTGCTGCTGCTGCTGCTGCTGTTGTTTTGACCCTATCACTACGAGACATGTGGGATCTTAGTTCCACGACCAAGGATCAAACCCATGCCCTTACACTGGAAGTGCAGCATCTTAACCACTGGACCACCAGGGGCGTCCCCCACCATCTTTTGAAGTAACCAACACTTTTATTTATTTGTTAAGCACTTACGTAGCCCTTGCTCTGCACCATACATCATTCATTGTATGTTGTAAATACAACATGTTTGAGCCCTCATGGCAGCCGAAGGGTGAGCAAACAGAAGCAGACAGAGGTTTAATAACTTGCACAGCAGCAGTGACAGAGCCAGGAAGCCAAGTCAGGCAGCTGGGCTCCAAGGTCTGTGCTTGCAATACCCATGCCATGAGCTCCATGAGGTTTTCTGAGTGAGTGAAATTGAAGTATCTTGACCCAGATGGCACTTGCCAACTCAAGATGCAAGTCAAGTCTGTGTGACCTTAACCCTTGTGCCTCCCTCTGCTCCGGTATCCCTGGTGGACCAGGCTCTCAAGGTGGGAGGCAGGCTGGGGGGTTGACCTTCTGAGTGTGACTGAGAGGCGAAATCCAGCCAGTTCAGCTGGTGTGAGCTGAAGATTGGGCAGAACCTCCCCAGCCCCCACCGACCATTCACACTGCCCCCGTCTCCCTCCAATTTCTACATTTTCCTCTCCAGGACTGAATGGGAGTGAGAGCAAAAAAAAGGAGCAGCTTAGGGACTTCCCTGGTGGTCCAGGGGTTAGACCTTCCAGTGCAGGGGTTGTGGGTTTGATCCCTGGTGGGGGATCTAAGATCCTATGTGCAGTCAAAAAAATAAACACACATTAAAAATTAATACAATTCATTCATCCATTTAACAATTTTTCTTTAAAAATAAAGTGTATATATATATATATATTTTTAAAAAGGAGCAGTTTATTGGGACCCTCAGCAATGTGAAAATACTTTAAAAAGGAGAAAGAACCATCTGAAAGCTAATGGGTGAGACGCCCACCTCCTGTGTTGAATCCACAGATTCTGTTTAATTCAGCAAGAATTCACTGAATTCTCAGCTCCACAAGTCTATGTTAAAAGCAACTTCCCTTTTATAAAAAACATCTCCCACTCTCCAAACTAGGGTAATTCCAAATCTTACATGAGATACGCTGAGAAATGAGTCACAGTTTCTCTAAAATTGAAATTTAACCAAGCATCCGGTATTTTTATCTGATAAATCTGACAACTCTACTCCAAATGCATAATTTGGTCAATGACAAAGAATGAAAAACTAGACAGAAGAAAAAAGGCATTTTTCTCACAGCAAGATCAATAGAAATTGTCATCTTAAAGTTATAAATGTTACCACGTTTCCTCTTGATGAAAGGGAAAGCAGTTCCCACAATGAGACAGGAGTCAACCAAAAAGCGGAAGAGAAGTGTCTATTATACAGATGTGCAGAATTATTTTTCTATTACGAGAAATAGAACGTCCATTTATTTATGTCCATTCACTCTGTATGTTTCTGGTATGATGTGAGGACCTGGGATGGACCTCCTCCTGGGAGGAGGAAGCAGGAAAGGAGGAGAAAAGAGAAAAAGGGAAGAGAACGAGAAAGGAATTAAGCTTCCGGAGTTTTCACTATGTGTCAGAGGTTGCACTTGGTCCCCTATTTCACAATCTGTTTTAACCTCCACAAAGTATCTCCAAGGTTACTATGACTGTGTTCTACACACGAGGCTCAGAGAGGTGAAGGACTACTTTCGCAGCAACTGAAGCACCAGAGAAAAGACTCTCCGTCTAGTTTGCCATATTGTCCACCCACCCCTATCTCCAGAACCCCTTTAATGGAGAAAATTATACGTCCTGGACTCACTAGTCTCTCTCTCTCGTCCCCTTTATCAATTTGTCTATGCAGAATGTACCACAGTTGACCTTGAGTGTGGATAAGTTACTTGTGTGCCCGTCTCCTCCAAGTTACTGAACAGCTTTAGGCCAGTGGCATGTCTGATCTGTTCCTGTGTCACCAGCCTGCCCAAGATGACTGGCATATGTATAGAGCGCCTCTATGTGCCAGCGCTGGGTCAAATACTTGAGATTCATATCTTAAATTGTCACAAAGACCTTCTGAGCTAAATTGTCACAAAGACCTTCTCTCTTATCCCCATTCTGCAGATGAGGAAAACTGAGCTTCAAAGAATAGACAGATTTAATAGACTAAAAGGACTCTAAGAAAGTCCCAGCCTCTTGCTCCTTTTAAGGCCTGTCTCTGTCCAAGCTGACATCCAAAAGAAATACCACCAAAGTATCTACCAATAATTAGAAAGCAATCTAGAGGACTTCCCTCTAAATTGGTGGTCCAGTGGTTAAGAGGCTGTACTTCCACCTCAGGGGGTATGAGTTCCATCCCTGGGCAGGGAACTAAGATTCCACAATCCATGTGGCCAATATGTAATATAAATTAATTAATTTAATTAAAAAACAAGGTCCCCAGGTGCTGTTCTCTCTTTAAAGAAAAAAAAAAGCAATTTAAATGTTACAAGAATCTTTCAAGAAAATTCCAAAGGAGGTGTTTCCATCAATAGACAACTAAACTTCTTAAAACAGAATTTGCTGTGAATTAAGGATTCTTAATTCCTGAGGCAATTTCCCCAAACCTAGTGCCATTTCTCTTGACTTTTCTCCCCTTCCCCAATTCACCTACCAGGTCTATTCCATTCTTCACCTCTGGCAAATTGCTTCTCTTTTCAAATCAAGTCTGTACAGCCCATATGAAAGGGTAATACATTCATACCTACACATGGAGATTGTGTAGTCATGAAGTAATAACATGCGTCAAGCAGCATTCTGTGTGGTGCCTGGCACAAAGAAAGCACTCAATAAATTTTCACCATCCTTTCTATTAGTCTCAGCTTTGCAGCTTTAACTGTCATATGATTCTGCATAGCAAATTCCCTGATGAATGGCTGGCACACAGTGCTACAGAAAAAGAGAGTGTGAACACTCATATGGATGTGTGTATTAATACAATTTTCCTATTTATAAGCAGCATGATGCTGTATTTGAAGGATATTTCCCATCTATGTGCTGTGTGCTGAGTACTTCAGCCATGTCCGACTCCTTGAGACCCTATGAACTGTAGCCCTCCAGGCTCCTCCATCCATGGGGATTCTCCAGGCAAGAATACTGGAGTGGGTTGCCATGCCCTCCTCCAGGGGATCTTGCTGACCCAGGGACTGAACTCACATCTCTTATGTCTCCTGCTTTGGCGGGCAGGTTCTTTACCACTAGCACCACCTGGCAAGCTCATTTCGCATCTAAACAGTCAGAGAACCCAAGGAAGAGACACTGATTCTCCCTAAATATGCATGCACCCTCCGCTCCATGTTCCCAAACTTCCTGCCGTTATGCAGGACCACACGAACAACTCTGGTGGAAAGCTGTCAATAAAAGTGAGCATATCACTTCCTGCCAGAGCATTTAGGAGTTGGGGTATAGTCCTCCAACTCTCTCTTCTGCTGCCACCATGAGTCAATGACTAAGGAGGCCACAGGGATGGAGAATGTCCCGAAGGTGAAGCCCCCGCTATCCGGGGAACCGGAGTGACCCTGCAGAACCAACTTCCCCACCAATGTGCAGCGAGTACAGACTGTAAACAAGAAATCAACTTTTGTGGTTGATTTCAGCCGTGAGGTTATGGAGTTAATTTGTTACCTCTGCATAACCTCACCATCAGAACCACAGGTGCCTTTATAGATTGTTATTTCTAGTGATGCCCCATGCGGTGTTCTCAGTGTTACTTCCCTGGTGGATATTCTGCACCAAGGTGGTTAGTAATTCAGCTGGTTTCCTCCACAGGCCTGTGTTGCTTGCTTCCAGGTGGGCCAGAGTATCGCAAACATGCCAGGCTTCCTGCTGCGTGGTCCTCTGGTGAGGCTGTGCCTGGATCTCACATGTGTCCTGTCCCTTCTCAACACAGGTGGGTCTAGTCAAAGTCCAAGTGTCTTGGTCTATAAACTCTGTTTGAATATTCATTGTTCTTTAGAGAATTGTAGCATACAGTGTTTCAGCCCAGAATCTTAAATGATCAAGTTTACTACTGCCATTAATCAAAAGGACAGGGCAAATTTCCCATTTCTGATTTTGTCCCTCGTCCCATTTATTCTGTTGCATTCGAGTCCAATTTATGCAACAGAATGCTCTTCCCCTCCACAGTGACCACCCTTGTCCAAAGCATCAACTTCCCTTTGCTAGAGCTTCCAAAACCAGCTCCCTGCTTCTCCTCTTCCTCTTGTCCCTCCATATTCCATTCTCCACTCACCAGCCTAAGACATTCTCCCAGACATTTCATTAAGCCACTTCCCCAGTTCATCCTTCATTTTCCCCTCCTCCTCCCATAGAGTATTCAATGACTCTCTACTTCTTCTCTTTGGGTAGCATCCAAAGTCCTTATATGCTGTACATGATCCAGCCTACCTCCCCAACTCCAGTTCCTACAATCCCTTGTCTCCAACCTTTCTGCTCCATCATGTTGGCCTTCTTCCAGTCTGTAAAACAATACTCTTGCCCATCTCAGACCCTGGGCTGAGACTGTCATCTATACACTGAATACCCCTTGAGCCAGCTTTGTCTCTGCTCTAATATGCTCACCTTTCAGATCTCAGTGGAGCGTCGTCTCCCAGGGATGGCTTTCAGATCACTGAGATTAGATCAGGCTCCCTGTTCCATGCGCTCCGAATGCTCTTTAATTGTCTGAAATAACATCCATGGGTCTTCCTTTCCTTCATGTCTGCCCTCCCTACCTGACTATAAGTTCCGTAAGGATGGACTCTGTATCTATCTGTTCCATCATACTCTCACAGTATCTAATACACAAAATGCCTATTAAAATCTAGATGCTTAATGGCATGATGAACTATTAGCACTGCTATAGTTAATCCATAAATATTTAATAACTAAATTAGTGAATGAATGAGCCAAGTACATGTTGGATTTTAAGCAAGTCCACAATGCAATTTTCTCATCTTTAAAAGGCTTATTTTGGATTAAATTTTCTCTGATATTATGTCTGTGTTATAATTTCTCTGATGAAATTTTTTTTTTTTTACTTTAGTGTCTTCCTTTAGAGGAGAAGCTGAGAAGGAAATGTCATGATTTTCCTACCTACAACAGGTAAATGAACAGGTGGTCCTTCCTAGGACAAATACAGCATGACGCTGCTCCTACAAGGAATCGAAAATCTTCAGACTTAAGGAAGCAGAGATAAGAAAGATGGTTGCCAGAATCTGGGGTGGGGAGGGGAGATGGGAAATAGGGTGACTGGCCAGAGGTGGGATTTAGGCATATCACTTAACATTTCTGGACTTCAATTCCTCCTCCTTCAAAGGGAGTGATGGATAAGATGACTTTTAAGGATGTTATAAATTTCTGGGGCTGTGCTTCCACGATACCATTTTACTCATGAAAACTTTTATTCCAGCATCTGGAAATAAACAAGTTAAGAAGGAAAAATATGGGACTTGGCTTGGTGCAACAGGTAACTAGACCAGTCCTAAAGCCTGACTCATGCTGTAACACAATGACCTATATTCCAGTTTCTCTGTGCCTTGGTTTTTCCATCTATAAAATGGGCACAAAGCACCTGTCTATTGGAATGTGACATGAAAAGTAATCATTGCAACAATAGTAGTAAATGATGCAGTATGATTAAGTGGCATCTAGTCCAAAACAGCTGACCTTTCAGGTCTCGGATTTGCGGGGATGTCTCCTCCATCCCAGAGCACAGGTTGGGTTCTCTGATAGAGGCGTTCCTAGCATCTTGGTATTCCCTGTTTGACTCTCCTCACATGAGATGACACGTGAGTGTCTCTCCTCCCTCTAAATCACAGACAATAGGCTCTGCAGACAGGGAGACAGGGTCCTTTCCCATTGACTTATTTATACCAAACACCTAGCGTTCTGCTTGGCCCTAGGTGAATGTATATTGAAAGAATAAATAATGAATAAATGCCTTTGGTATTTCAAGATTTCCTTTGACATTCTCTTCTTTGGCAGCATGAAATTCACTGAGTGGGCAAGTGACTCCCTCTTCTGGAAGTAGGTTCTGACTCTTTATTACCAGGGCTTGGTTGAGCAAATTTAAGCAAGTTTCTTCTGCTCTCTGAGCTCAGTTTCCCAACCCAGTGAAGAAAAGGGGTGGATTAGATGCCCTGCATGGGAATCCGCTTGTCTATTGATTAAAATGTGCATTTCTAGAGCACGTCCAGTTCAAGGAGACTAGAACCCTAGGGGTAGGGGAAGGATTGCAGTGCATTCAGCGATGCTGACCTTCACAAAGTCAGAGGGCAGTTATAGTGCAGACCTCCGAGGCCTCTCCAGCAGCGTGGGGTTAGGGTTGAAGGCTCCATTTTTCTCCTGAAGGCTTTTCTTTTCCCAGTGTCCGGCCTCAGAGAAGAAGAGAGGAGAGAAAAAGGGATCGCTTTTCTTGACACTACAGGTGAGTACTCCCCCCCCCACACACACACCCCAGTGCTCCATGGGAGGCCTGGACCACTGAGATCACTGAGATCTCCCACCATTGGACCCCTCCCATTCCCAACCCCCAATACCAGGGCTTCCCTGGTGGCTCAGATGGTAAAGAATGTGCCTGCAATGCAGGAGACACAGGTTCGATCCCTGGGTTGGGAAGATTCACTGGAGAAGGAAATGGCATCATGCTCCAGTATGCTGGCCTGGAGAATGCCATGGACAGAGGAGCCAGGTGGGGTACAGTCCATAGGGTTGCAAAGAGTCAGACACGACTCTTTAGTGAACGACTAACACTTTCACTTTCACTTCTCAACCCCCACAGCAGGGCTGCAGCGTCTCTCCAACCCTCATATCGCTTTAGCCACAATCATTTGAACATTAAGTAAGAGTTGAAAATGACACTGTTTGCAAAAACATAAAAAGCAGCATTGAGTACTGTTTCTACCTCATCGCATCTCTCCACTTGGCCACACGCTATTAATATGTGGGCAATTGGTGGATGGTTGGATGGATGGATGGATTTAGGTACTGATGTCCATGCTGTGTGTGCCGTGCAAAGTCGCTTCAGTCATGTCCAACTCTTTGTGACCCTATGGACAGTAGCCTGCCAGGATGCTCTGTCAGTGGGACTCTCCAGGCAAGAGTACTGGAGTGGGTTGCTTTGCCTTCTCCAGGGGATCTTCCCATCCCAGGGATTGAACCCAGGTTTCTTAGTTTCCTGCACTGGCAGACGAGGAACAACCCCACGTCCAAGGGAGAAATATCAATAACCTCAGATATGTAGATGACACCACTCTTATGGCAGAAAGTGAAGAAGAACTAAAAAGCCTCTTGTTGAAAGTGAAAGGGGAGAGTGAAAAATTTGGATTAAAGCTCAACATTCAGAAAACTAAGATCATGGCATCTGGTCCCATCACTTCATGGCAAATAGATGGGGAAACAGTGGCTGACTTTATTTTTGGGGGCTCCAAAATCACTGCAGATGGTGATTGCAGCCATGAAATTAAGACATTTACTCCTTGGAAGGAAAGTTATGACCAACCTAGGCAGCATATTCAAAACCAGAGACATTACTTTGCCAGCAAAGGTCCATCTAGTCAAGGCTATAGTTTTTCCAGTGGTCATGTATGGATGTGAGAGTTGGACTGTGAAGAAAGCTGAGTGCTGAAGAATTGATGTTTTTGAACTGTGGTGTTGGAGAAGACTCTTGAGAGTCCCTTGGACTGCAGGGAGATCCAACCAGTCCTTTCTAAAGGAGATCAGTCCTGGGTATTCATTGCAAGGACTGATGCTGAGGCTGAAACTCCAATGCTTTGACCACCTCATGCGAAGAGTTGACTCACTGGAAAAGACCCTGATGCTGGGAGGGATTGGTGGCAGGAGGAGAAGGGGACGACCGAGGATGAGATGGCTGGATGGCATCACCGACTCGATGGACAAGAGTTTGAGTAGACTCTGGGAGTTGGTGATGGACAGGGAGGCCTGGCGTGCTGCAATTCATGGGGTCACAAAGAGTCAGACACGACTCAGCAACTGAACTGACTGCACTGACAGGCAGATTCTTTACCAGTAGCACCAGCTGAGAAGCCACTGATGTCTGGGAACTATTAAGTCTGAATCTCTGAGGATGAAATCCAAGCATCAGAATTCTGGAATTGAAAACAAAATCTTTCTGGTAAGGCAAAGGTCAGCCAGGATCCAAGCCTCTCTGTTAGACAATGTCATTATTTGTATTATATAGGACATTGAGAACTCCTGCAATTTCCTGGAGCTGATATATTATACATGAGCATCCCCTGCCAATCTCTACTCTCTCCACATGCAGAGATAAACTATTCCCTAAAATAAGTGTTCCTTGTGTTTCACCCAAACTTCTCCTTTCTACTCTTGTTTGTCACTGTGTATGTCATTAGCTATTACAGGAACTGTCTTTTATCTCCCAAATCCTTGTGCCCAACATTGAGTGTGAGTTCATGTCCAAACAGGACGCGCATCTGCCTGAATGCTGGAAATGAGGAACTTTTTCTGTTGCCAAGAAAGGCCTGCTGGTGACATTATCTTTGAATCTCTTTCAGAACTGCCTGCAAGGTCAGTTGATCTGTCTGCACTTAACCTCACAGAGCTGGTGAATGGGATGCTGAATAGAGCTTTAAAAGGTAACCTTTTTTTTTTTTTAAAGCACAATCCAGGTTCATTTTGTTTTCTTCCTGCCTCACTTCTGGACTCTCCATGACCTGGGCAAGACCCATCTATTTCTGCGTATCTCAACTCCCTTGTGTTCTGAATGGAGGATGTGTGTCCTACTTAACTCTTGATGAGATTGAAAACATCCAAATGAAGTGGGAAGCCTGCCAGCATTTTGAGAGCAAGATGGGTTCCAAACACAGCACCTGTGTAGTCATCTCTAATCATAGCTGTATTGTGAGAGAATTGCCCGTTTAAAGATAGATCAAGAAATTTAGTCAAGGGACACGTATTTTTGCATTTTGGGGTTTGCTTTGGTTTGATTTTTCTTATTTTCAATGTTTGTTATTTTATTTTTATTTGTTCATTGTGTTATTAACCTCTATGATTGATTTAGTAATTTCTATTACTGTTCAATATTGTTGGTGGGCGTTTGCTCTTTCTTTATCTTGGTATCTTTGGCAGATAGCAAGAACTTCTTCTCTTTGTTGAGTGTCACTTCCTACAGTTCATTCGCCTCCACAAGTTTTCTGTGGCCATTTATAACAGTAAGTGCTGCCGGCTCTTCTTTTTATTTTTAATTTATTTTATTGAAGTATAGTTGATTTACAGTGTTGTGTTAATTTCTGCTATATAGCAAAATGATTCATATATATATGTATATATACATTCTTTTTCATACTCTTTTCCAATTATGATTTATCACCGGATATTGAATATAGTTCCCTGTGCTGTACAGTAATCCCTTGCTCTTTATCCAGTCCATACTAATAGTTTGCATCTGTCAATCCCAAAGTCCCAATCCATCCTTCCCTCTCCCCTCGCCAACCTCTTGGTGTTGAGAATGGTAAGCGATGGACAGGCAGGGCCAGGCTATGTGTCAGGGTTGCTGTGTACTTCGTTTCTCTTCACAGTTTCCAACCTGAAGACTGTGGATCCAGCCAACTTCCCCACGCGGTACTGCTACTGCTTAAACAACCGAACCAACGGTTTATCAGGTTGGTACAACTCATCACGAGGCTTGCAACTGATTTTGCTTGTGCCCTTTTAGATAAGTAGAATTCTTTTTCTCCTTTAACTAAAATAAGAAAATGTCATGATATCTATTATGCTTAAATACGCGCACATTCATTGTCCCAGAAATTTCCTTTCTTGGTTTTCTACCAAGAAACAGTTCTATCTGTGCACAGGGGCAAGAACAAAATGCAGCATTGTTTAAGAGCAAAATCTGAGAATGATCTAAACACCCATCATCAGGAAAATGGTTGAATAGTCTGCTGTGTAATTAAATCTTGGAAAGCAGCCATAAACAGTACATAAATATGTGCATGTGACCAGATTTGGTCTGTGTATGGAAATATTTCATAACATTTCCAATTAGAAAAAGGAACTTGCAAAATAAATGACTTGAGTAAAATAGCACTGATGAAAAAAATATATGCCTATCTGAACACCGGGTGGGTGATTACCTCCAAAAAGAAGATTAGAGTCTGGGCTTGAAATAGAAGAGTGTTGATTAAGGAAACCTGGTATTGTCTGATTTTTTTCAAAGGCAGTATATTCATGTATTTACCATGTTTTCTATGATGTTTTATAATCTTATTTAAACTAATCAGCAGGTCTTAAAAAACATTCTATTCCAATGAATATAAATATACATTTTCTTTCATATGAATTCATAATATTCATTGAGAAAAAAGTACCATAATTTATTTAATTTATCTCCTGCTGATGCAAACTTTTTTTTTTTTACAGTTCTCAACAATGCTGTGATGAGTACCTGTGTACAATCACTTGGAGTACTTGTCCAATTATCCCTATACGATAAAGTCTTCAAAATAGAATTGTTGTCTGACAGGAAGGGGGTCTTGTGATGATACACATCACTAAACATTCCTCTAGACATCTTGCATAAGTTTACACTCTGACCAGACCAGTAATGTTTGAACGTGTGTGCTTTTCCTCACCCTTGTTGACACTGAGTACTGAGATATTCATAAGTCATCACCAATTAGAGAGACAAAAGGAATTTCCCCCTACTTCCTATTATATATGAAAGTAGTCGATATCATTCATCTGCATGTTGTTAATCAATCAGATAATTCAAATTTTCACTGAAATAAAGAAAGTCTTCGAGGCAGTGATAACTGATTTTCTTCCAAGCCTAGAACCCGACTGTGGGAGCAGCTATAAAGGAAGAGATGACAAATGTGTTGAGTAAGAGATGTGTATGAGCAGCGGTAGAAATTTTCAGGAGAATTGGCCCTTTAGCACAAGGCAAACCTCAGCACGAATTCAAGCCCTGCCACATACTCTAAGACCTTGGGAAATTTCATCATCTCTCCGAAGCGTGCACAGAATTTGAACTCCATCCTTGGTGTCTGGGCTCGAAAGCCATGCTCATGGCTTCTATTTGATATTAATGTTGTTCTTGTGCAGTCACTAAGTGTTGTCTGACTCTTCATGACCCAATGGACAACAGCATTGTTGAGTAAGAGATGTGTATGAGCAGCGGTAGAAATTTTCAGGAGAATTGGCCCTTTAGCACAAGGCAAACCTCAGCACGAATTCAAGTCCTGCCACATACTCTAAGACCTTGGGAAATGTCATCATCTCTCCGAAGCGTGCACAGAATTTGAACTCCATCCTTGGTGTCTGGGCTCGAAAGCCATGCTCATGGCTTCTATTTGATATTAATGTTGTTGTTGTGCAGTCACCAAGTGTCTGACTCTTCATGACCCAATGGACAACAGCATGCCAGGCTTCCCTGTCCCTCACCATCTCCGGGAATTTGCCCAAGTTTATGTCCACTGGTGATGCCATCCAACCATCTCATCCTCTATCACCCTCTTCTTCTTCTGCCTTCAGTCTTTGCCAGCATCAGGGTCTTTTCCAATGAGTCAGCTGTTCGCATCAGGTGGCCAAAGTATTGGAGCTTCAGCTTCAGCATCAGTTCTTCCAAAAGAGTACTCAGGTCAATTTCCTTTAAGAATAACTGGTTT
>SJXQ01001856.1:0-70883 GCA_006408695.1 Aepyceros melampus | reverse complement strand
TGGAGTGATCTGGCAATACTGCAGAGGGTCGAGGTTATGAATGGAAACTCTGAAATAACATTGCTGGGGTCTGAATCCTCCATTATGGACTGTTTGAACCTGAGCATGCTGTGCAACACCTCTGTTCCCTGGGGCTCCTGAAATACCCTCCACAGAGAGTGTTTGTGAGGATTTACTCTATTAGTAAATGTTTTAAGAACACTTAAAATACCTCAGGTTCTAATATGTACTTCCTATATGGCAATTTGGATGCAGGAGCCTGGTGGGCTGCAGTGCATGGCGTCGCTAGGAGTTGGACACGACTGAGCGACTTCACTTTCACTCTTCACTTTCATGCATTGGAGAGGGAAATGGCAACCCACTCCAGGGTTCTTGCCTGGAGAATCCCAGGGACGGGAGCCTGGTGGGCTGCTGTCTATGGGGTCGCACAGAGTCGGACACGACTGAAGCAACTTAGCAGCAGCAGCAGCATATGGCAATTTTAATTATCATTACCTGTGAAAATAAAAAAATAACACCCCAAGAAAATTGTGATAAGGAGAGTCATCTCAAACTCTAGTGTGAGACCAGAGGAAAAAGTCCATTCACAGGTAAATGGGAAAAACTGAAGGGTGTGGCTTCCCTGGTGGCTCAGATGGTGAAGAATCTGCCCATCATGCAGGAGACCCAGGTTTGATCCCTCAGTCAGGAAGATCCCTTGGAGAAGGGAATGAATATCCACTCCAGAATTCTTGCCTGGAAAATCCCATGAACAGAGGAGACTGGAGGGCTACAGTCCATGGGGTCCCAAGCTATAGTCCATAGGGTTGCCAAGATGATAAGGAGAGTCATCTCAAACTCTAGTGTGAGACCAGAGGAAAAAGTCCATTCACAGGTAAATGGGAAAAACTGAAGGGTGTGGCTTCCCTGGTGGCTCAGATGGTGAAGAATCTGCCCATCATGCAGGAGACCCAGGTTTGATCCCTCAGTCAGGAAGATCCCTTGGAGAAGGGAATGAATATCCACTCCAGAATTCTTGCCTGAAAAATTCCATGAACAGAGGAGACTGGAGGGCTACAGTCCATGGGGTCCCAAGCTATAGTCCATAGGGTTGCCAAGAATCAAATACAACTGAGCAACTAATACTTTTACTTTCATAGGGAACAGGAGGGAAAGTTTTTCATTTCAGAACCACATGAATTGGAAGTGTTATCTGCTTCTGTGTCTTGGACAAAACTGTGTTGTCTCTTATCCATCAGTGAATGGAAGTAGAACATAATCAATACAGTAAGCTCTATGGAGCTTGAGCTGTGACCTTCTGAATCATTTGTCACCTTGAGGGAACCCTTTCCCAGTGGGGAGGGGATTTGAGCACGACTGCTCCATTGCTGAAAATACCAGGTCTTGTCTCATTCACTTGTTTGAATAAGTTGACTTTAAAGTAAAGTCACTCAGTCGTGTCCGACTCTTTGTGACCCCATGGACTACAGCCCACCAGGCTCCTCAGTCCATGAGATTCTCCAAGCAAGAATACTGGAGTAGGTTGTCATTTCCTTCTCCAGGGGATCTTCCCGACCCAGGGATCGAACCCGGGTCTCCTGCATTGGAGGCAGATGCTTTAACCTCTGAGCCACCTTGAGGCTATAATCTTAGAATGATAACAATAGCTTCTACCCAAGATAGTTGTGATGATTGTAAATCATATCTGAAAACTTTCTTGTGTTACTTCATGCTTGCGATGGAGTAGGATTTCCTGTTGTAGCTCTGAGAAAAAACGAAAGGGACAATAGAGTTGACTGCATTCTCTTAATGAGCCCTTAAAAGACAGGTTTGCATCGTTGCCTGTTTGGGGAGCATGGCTAAATTTTTTGTTATTAGTTTCTAAGCTGGGTGGGTATGGAAAGGTTTCTGGATCAAAATATCTATGTATCGAAAGGTAGCATTTAAAGCAGATTCATTATTAAAATGAACAATACAAAGTGGTCAAAAGTATTAATGTAACTGTTCTGACATGAAATGTGAAGATTAAATCTGGAGGAATGCTGACTCTTAAATACAGCTGTGGGCCTGCACCTCCTACCTGCTTAGAAGGGTGAAGCCATTCCTACAGGAAGGAAAAGGAGCACGTCAGTGGTTACAAAAATCCTTCCAGATTCACTTTCCTGATTTGGACCCTCATGCTAAATGGTCCACTGATGGGCAAAGAGAAGGTACATCTCTATATACAGTGAGATTCTAAGTTTTCACTTACAGAGTCAATTATCGAACTGCTTGGTTCTCGTGGAGCCTCAGATTTGCACACAGAAATAACAAGAATGCTGTTACAACTTCTAGGTTTCCCAAGTGTATGTTCAAAATTGACACTTAAAGTTGTATTAGGGTCATCATTACCATCTTTCTAAATTCCATATATATGTGTTAATACCCCTGTATTGGTGTTTTTCTTTCTGACTCACTTTACTCTGTATTGATTCATGTCAATGTATGGCAAAAACCACTACAATATTGTAAAGTAATTAGCCTCTAGTTAAAATAAATTAATTAATTTTTTAAAGAGGATAAGAAACCAAAAGAAATAAAAATAATCTTTAAGAAAAAAAAAGTGTAACATGAGGGTAGATATCATGGTAAGTGGTCTCACCACAATAAAAGAAAAAGATACTTGAAAAAGATCACTTTTCTCCCTGTACCCCAGCTCTGCTCCCTCTTCTGAGTCTATTTGCTTCTTCACAAGGCTTCTCTCACATTTTTCTCTCAAATTTAAAATTACTAAATATTTTTTATATCCCAGGAAAATTGTATTTCTTTTTATAGGCAGACTGATCAATGTAAAACATTTAAAGGCATTCAAGGTCATTTACCAGAACTTCATTCCCGGGGATAATGCTTTGCTATCTGCTTATGTATTTAATTATATATGTTGAAATATTTTATATTCTTGCCACATAGCAAAACCTCAAACATCTTTCTTGTGACTAGAGTCAGTGCTATTTTTTACTAATCTATTTTTACTTCAATATGAAAATGACATTCAGTTTGGCATATTGGCTGTTTTTCCTCTTTTCTTTCCCTTCTGGGGCAAGGCATGGAGGTGGCTTTCAGTTCAATTCAGTCACGTCCGACTGCGAACCCATGAATTGCAGCACACCAGGCCTCCCTGTCCATCACCAACTCCCAGAGTTCACTCAGACTCACGTCCATCAAGTCAGTGATGCCATCCAGCCATCTCATCCTCTGTCATCCCCTTCTCCTCCTGCCCCCAATCCCTCTCAGCATCAGGGTCTTTTCCAATGAGTCAACTCTTCGCATGAGGTGGCCACAGTACTGGAGTTTCAGTTTTAGCATCATTTCTTCCAAAGAAATCCCAGGGCTGATCTCCTTCAGAATGGACTGGTTGGATCTCTTTGCAGTCCAAGGGACTCTCAAGAGTCTTTTCCAACACCACAGTTCAAAAGCATCAGTTCTTCAGCACTCAGCCTTCTTTAGGAGCAGGTTAAGTCCACTTATTGTTTATAACTTGTTGCCCTGCGTTTGTCTGTCAGGGCTACCATAATAAAGTCACGTAGATGGATGGCCCAAACAACACGGTTTTATTTTCTTACCGTTTTGGAGGCCAGATGTCTGATAACAGGTATTGGCAGGACTGATTCTTTCAGATGCCTCTGTCCTTGGCTTGAGGAAGACCTCTTCCCGCTCTGAGTTCACATGGTCTTCCTCTGTGTCTGTGTTCTCATTTCCTGTACTTATGAGGCCATCAGTCAGACTGGATAAAAGCCCGCCCTAATAACCAAATTTAACTTAATTACCTCTTAAAAAGTCCTGTTACCAAACATAGTCATGTTCTGAACTCCTGGGAGTGAGGAGTTCAATCAGTGAATTTTGGTGGGGGTTGCAATTCAGCTCCCAACAGTCCACTTCCTCCAGATGCAAGGCTTACGCTCTCAGTTCTGAATGTTGCATCTCTTCTTTCCCTTCCATGTTCTGCCTCCCTCCTCTGCCTTTAAGAGCTCCTGTGATTACATGCCCATCTGGATAACATAGGATAATCTCCCTGCTTTATAAATTAACAACTTTAAAAGACGCTCACTCCTTGGAAGAAAAGGTATGACCAACCTAGACAGTGTATTAAAAAGCAGAGACATTACTTTGCCAACAAAGGTCTATCTAGTCAGAGTGGTGGTTTTTCCAGTGGTCATGTATGGATGTGAGAGTCATGTATGGATGGGGTTTGCAGAGTCAGACATGACTGAGTGACTGAACTGAACTGGCAACTTCAATTTCATCTGCAAACTTTATTTCCCTTTTTCCATGTAGTATAACATAATAACAGGTTCTAGGATTACGGCATGTGCGGCTTTGGAGTCATAACTCTTCCTACCACACTAACCGAGAATGGGATCCTTCCTACTTTTCAGCAAATGCCCATTCTCTCATTTAAAGCCTCTTGGGAGCCAAACTTTTGAAGAAAATTTTCTCTTTCTTCCTCTTGTTTATCCTGTTCTCCGTGAGAAGAGTGTGAGCAGCTATACTCTGCCTGCCTCTCCACACTGGGATATATTCTTTCTCATAGAAGTAGAGTTCACCAGTCAAGCTTGTCTAAATCGGTACATCCATTTTGCCAGGTTAGCAGAGGATGGAGCCATGGTGTCAAGGGCAGAAACCAGACCTCACACTTCTTCTTTCCCATAATGTCATGGATAAATAGGGAGGCCGGGAATCTTTCCTCTGGCAGAGGCATCTCTTCTGCAACCTTCCCATTGTTTTCTTTTACTTTCTGTGTCCAGTCTAACTGGCCCCCTTGTCCTTCTTAACGATGGGTGAGTAAGTCAGCTTAGACTTGCCGTCTAATCCCTCTGTTTTCCCTTCAGTGCAAGAGAAGATAAGAGACTCCCTTTATCCTCTAGGTTAGGTCACATTCTCCAATCCAATTTTTATCCAAACTCATGCTTTGAGATGATTAATTTTGCAAGTGCCCCATAATCTACAAGAAAAGCTCTCTGGATAAAGGCACTCACAAAATCATTGTCATCCATATTTTCTTTCAGAGCTAGCACACAATTCTCTGTGATGTCCCTCAGGCAATCTTTGGAGAAGAGGAAAAAGCATCCTATAACGCAAGCAACTGAAAGAGGAGAGTGAAAAAGTCGGCTTAAAACTCAGCATTCAGAAAACTAAGATCATGGCATCTGGTCCCATCACTTCATGGCAAATAGATGGGGAAACAGTGGAAACAGTGACAGATTTTATTTTGGGAGGCTCCAAAATCACTGCAGATGGTGACTGCAGCCATGAAATTAAAAGATGCTTGTTCCTTGGAAGAAAAGCTATGACAAACCCATATTAAAAAGCAGAGACATTACTTTGCCAACAAAGGCCTGTCTAGTCAAAGCTATGATTTTTCCAGTAGTCATGTGAGAGTGGGACTATAAAGAAATCTGAGTGCCTAAGAATTGATGCTTTTCGACTGTGGTGTTGGAGAAGACTCTTGAGAGTCCCTTGGACTGCAAGGAGATCCAATCAGTCCATCCTAAAGGAAATCAGTTCTGAATATTCATTGGAAGGACTGATGCTGAAACTGAAACTCTGATACTTTTGCCACCTGATGTGAAGAATTGTCTCATTGGAAAAGACCCTGATGCTGGGAAAGATTGAAGGTGGGAGGAGAAGCGGACGACAGCGGATGAGATTGTTGGATGGCATCACTGACTCAATGGACATGAGTTTAAGTAAACTCCAAGAGTTGGCAATGGACAGTGAAGCCTGGCATACTACAGTCCATGTGGTCGCAAAGAGTCATACACGACTGACTGACTAAACTGAACTGAACTCAAACAAGAGCATCTGTCTTACTCTAGTTGCGCTGCTGTGTAAAACCAGACGTTTATTTGAAGTCTTGTAGTATTTTCTACAGTATAGTGTTACAAGGATGTTGATATGGAGGATTTCCACCTACTCCTACTTTATCCATAAATGTTCAATATTTATCAGCCCGAGTTTTCACGTAAGTTTTTAGTTGAACCAATGTTAGTAAACAATCCTATTGTAATTATCAGTACAGGTTGCTTTATACTATATATTGCAGAAAACTTTTGCTACTTGCCTGTAAAGGCAGAAGAGAAAATCATATTAAATTTGAAATAAAAAGGTTTTTAAGACAGTCAAACCTTGCCAACATACTGAAGTCATGGTTTGATAGACAGATTTTGTTGTTGCCACCTATCAGCTAGCTTCCCATGTTCTGCCTGGTGGCTCAAATGGTAAAAAATTTGCCTGCAAAGTAGGAGCCCCAGATTCGATCTCTGGATCAAGAAGATTCCCTGGAGAAGAGAATGGCAACCTACTCCAGTCTTCTTGCTTGGAGAATTCCACGGACAGAGGAGCCTGGTGGTCTACCATCCACAGGATTGCAAAATGTCAGACACAGCTGAGTGACTAAGCATGAATCAGGCACCCTGATTTTGCTGTATATACCCATCCTTTCCTGAATTTAAACCATCTGCTCACATAAGGCTTCACAACTGTTCCTGGGGTGAATGTGGGACTCAGGTCTTTCTAATCTGAAAGTGCAATTCTTTGACCACACTGCTTGATATAAGAATGAGCATGTGATGAAATCAAAGACCGTGAGAAGCAATGAGACTTTTCCCCTGGAGTTGCAGCAGAGGTACTTTGTTTTCCTTAATGTCTTGAAGCTGGAAGGGAGTTGTAAGCCAGAGGCTTCTTGCCGCCACCTTGCCACCATGGGCAACCTGAGAATGAACTAAAGAAAGATAAAAAGGTCAGAGCACAGGGCCATGATAACCTTTTTAATAATCTTATTGGAATGTAGTTGATTTACTGTGCTGTGCTAGTCTCAGGTGCATAGCACAGTGATTCAGTTATACATGCACATATAATCATTCTTTTTTCAGATGCTTCTCCCATATACGTTTTTACAGAATATTGAATAGAGTTCACTGTGATAAGCAGTAGGACAGTAGGTCCTTGTTAGTTATCTATTTTATCTGAACTTCTGAAACAAGTCTTGCCTATAGTTAACCCACCTCTTGAACTGTTCAAACCTGTAAGCCAAAGAAGTTCCTCTCTGGTTAAGCAAGTGTGAATTGAGTTTTCTGTATTTTGAGTTAAACAAGACAAGCTCCTAAATTCCTATGTTCTATAATAAAGAACTTAAACTCATCTCTGATAAGTTCTTAGTGACTTTCTGAAATACAAATGTACCTTTCATTGCCACATAGATAAATAATGCAGCAGAAAATGTCAAAATGCATAGTTTAAAGAATGATGTCTATGTATGCCAAATTATTAAATATGTGGACTTTTTCTTACCTCTAAAGCCTAAACTATGTTGGAGTCCTCTATGCTTTGAGCAACTCAGAGCTCCCAGTAGAATTAGTCCTATTACTATGCTGGTTGTGTTTTGAGAACCACACACACACACACACACACACACACACAATTACTTTTTCTCAAAGTAGTATCTTCACAGATTTGCTTTGCCTCTTGAATACAGAGAAGTAACACAACATACTGGAATAAAAATACCGGAAGGGACCAAAAGATCATATGGTCATCTCATTTTATAATAAAGAAATTAAGAATCAAAGATCTAAACTGATCTTTAACTAAGTGCAGTCACCCTAATCGTTAATAGAATAGTGGAATCCAATTGCTAGACTCTGGGAAGTGTCTCTTTTCCTCAGCCCCCTAGATTCAGGCATAATCTTTATTTACCCACTACTCAATTTTCAGATTAGGGAAAACTATAATGTTAGAGTAGAATCATATTATACCTTTTGCTCATTTCTGTGTTCACAAACTAGTCATTTTAGGGTAATGTCCATGAAATCAGCCATACATAGCACAGCCACAGATGACCTAAGTGGCTTTTCATTTAAGTCATTTCATTTAGTCCAACATTGTGTATAATCACACCTGAAAGTATTATATACGTTTCAAATTTCAGAGGAGTATGTCCCTTACAAATTGTATAACAAATTGCTCTAGAACTTAATGACAAAACAGCTGCAATTTTACTATATCTTGAGATTTTTCTGTATCAGGAATTCAGTGCATTCTTCTGTGCAGATTCAGCTCTTTTAATCTGCCATAGTGACAGGACACATAAAGATACAGTGGAGGTCTTGACTTAGGGACTTTATGTCAATAAGAGCACCTGTTCTTACTTTGGTAAGAAATTATAATCTTTATATGCTCTTATTACAAAGCTTCAATGATTCAATTCAATCCTGTTGAATTCAATTCAGTCATGTGCAACCAAAGGCACATGCTTCATCAATGACTGTGATTAGGATAAAGCAAGCCTGGAGACATGATTCTCTTATTATAGGAAGTCCTCCTGGTGAAGGGTCAAGTTTCGGGTAACCTGAACCCTGACTGGAAAGGTCTAGAAAAGACTGCTTTCTAGTTTCAAGCCAACCTCTAACAAGCTGAGATACTTTGGGCAAATCAACTTACCTCTTTGCAGTTCAGTTTCTTTATTAGGAAAAAGAGAACAAGGCCTTCCCAGCTATGGCATGGTATGACTCTTGATTAAAGTTTCACTGCATAATAAGGATTTTGTTACTCCTAAGAAATTAGAATTCCCATAAATGGATTTTACTGAATATTTCTTTTATGTTTGCATCCAGTATTCCTCCAACCTGCCACATTTTTGAAGAGAAGTATTATCTCTACTTTGTGTGTTAGTCACTCAGTTGTGTCCAACTCTTTGAGACCCCACGGACTGTAGCCCAACAGCCTTCTTTGTCCATGGGATTCTCCAGGCAAGAATACTGGAGTGGGTTGCTATTTCCTTCTCCAGAGGATCTTCTCAACCCAGGGATCGAACCCTGGTCACCTGCATTGCAGGCAGATTCTTTACCATTTGAGCTATGCTACTATGTTCATTTTTAATATATGTGGTCCACTTTATCTCTCTGCTGTGCCTGCAAAGTAGAATATTCTCCATTTCAGTTCTGGGCTTCCTTGCTAAGGCTTGCTTAGAAGCAGACAGCTAATTGCAGCAGACTGTGCTGGGAACTTTGGCCACTAAACTCCCAACAAAGAACACATGTTGACTTCACCACTCATGTCTATTAAAGGTCACCCTGAAACTGTCCTTGCCAGGAACTGTGACTCACAGATAAAAGATAACGTGGGCAGTGAACTCTCCCCAGAGCCATCCCGCACAGAGATAGAATGCTTTTGTAACACCCACATACCTTGTATTTTATGCTACAGATGGCGCTTTAAGCTTCCACTTATAAAGAGTCATGGTCAAACTCAGAGGTCAGAGGCACTGAATAAAACCAGTATCCATTTAATGGGAACTAGTGTTTGAAATACTTTGCTACTTTAGTAAACACTCTGAGCCCTGTAAGAGCCTATAACAGGTCCAATGGAATGACCTGTTTAATCCACTGCAAGTTCATTTACACACTCCTTGTAATAGATCCTTTTGTTCAAATCTTCTTTGAACAATTGCTTTCTCTGTACTAAGCTTCAGAGCATATATTATATCAAAGCAATTTAAAAGGTCTAACATCTTTGAAGAAAAGCAAAATGCAGAAATCAGCTGACCTCACAGTCAGTGTCCTGCTTAAAAAAGGCAGAAATCTTACCAATGAGATGTGAATGTTCTGCCTTCTTTAGGAAATTAACAGAGCTTTTTATCCTAATTTTATCCAGGTGCCCAGATCCTATCTATGGATTTCTCCATGATGGAGGAGAATAGTTTCACAAAAACAGCAAGATGATTCTCAATCTTCACTTTACTTCACTTCTGCTACCTTACAGCTCTCTCATTAACATGTTTGAACTTGCTCTTATTTTTTATATCATTGCCATTATGTATTTTCTTAGTGAAGCTTAGAGGTTGATGAGTGCTCAGCAAGTAAGGCCCTTCTTTTGCACATAAAATTCTTCTTCCTTTTTGGTAAAAATCTATCCCATAACTTTTGCCCTAGCCCTGTACTACAACCTACACTCAATGTCCAACCAGGTCAGTCTGAAGATGCTCTGAAACAATTCATGATACTTTGCAGGGGTTATATTCTTTTCTGTCCATTTTGTTCCAGTTCGTGTTTAATTTTATTCAACTCCTGAGTTTATTCCTGCCTGCTCTTGTTCCCAGGACTTCATTTTGGTCTTGTTTTCTCTGTGTTTGATACTACATGACCATTATTTTTGGCTCAGTTTTAAATTTCTGGGAATCTTTTTTCAAGGTAACTTTTTGTGGAATAACTTATTCCTGCTTCAGTCTTTGGGGTCAAATTCTTGGTCATAGTTCCTTTGGCCAGTAAATTAACTGTATCTTCCCAGTGCAAAGAGGAGGGCGATTTAGTAATAATTTTGTGTAGCAGCAAGTTTCCCTGTGTGCTGTATGTATTCTGGGTGCCCACCCTCCCAAACTTTTTACATTTCTTCTTTGCTTCTCTTATCATCCACCTTTAAATTTTGCATTGACACAGGGTATGATGAGAGTCTTACCAGAGCCCATTTATCTCTGGGCTAGAGGCCAGAGCATAAGTTGCTTCTTTACATTGATACATAATGCACTGGTGTAGTGGACGTTATGAACTGCTGATCGCTCAGCATTGATTCCCTCTCTGAAAGTCCCTCTTTAGCTGAAGGAAGCTGCTAGACCCAGATTAAGTTTGTGCCACAAGAACATCCTAAGTCTGGCTGATTTGGGAATGAGACCCAGTCTCCTTGCCCAGAATTAGAACATGTTAAAAGGTCCATCCCAGCTTCAACTCACCCCTGAGTCTCTACTGTTACTGCATTAGAGAGCTGCTTCTCCCTCAGTCCAGTCCTGTTTCCTTTGCTCCTTTGAAGGTATTTTTCCATTTGATGAACACTCTCTGATGAAAATTTCACATGATCTTGTTTTGGTTTGTTTAGTTTTTTATTTTTTAAATTAATTTTTGGGGGAGTTTATAGTTGCTTTCAAAGTAGAAATCCACTCTAGGATTCTTCTTGGAAAATTCCATGGACAGAGGAATCTGGCTGGCTGCAATCTATGGGATCTCAAAGAGTCAGACATGACTGAGTGACTGAGCGCTGAGCACACATAGTTGCTTTACAATGTTATATTAGCTTCTGCTGTACAGCAAACTGAGTCAGTTGTATATCTCCCCTCTTTTTTAGATTTACTTCTGATTTGGGTCACCACCACAGAGAATTGAGAAAAGTTTCCCACACACTGATCTAGTAAAGAGATCAGTAAAGTTTCCAGTAAAGAGAAACTGTGCCTAAGACAATGGTGTTCTTTTCTGGCAATTAAATGTTAATTAGGGCTATATTTCTCAAAACAACCATTTCAATAGGTCATGGCATCTTATGAGATTCATATGTTGGTGTCATAACAATGAATTCAGTATCATCTCAAACGTGAACAACACTTGTTGATAAGCAGACATGACTGGAAAACAGCTACATTTACATGTTTCAAATAACACTGAGACTGAAGCAGATATATATACATAGCTGCATAGTGCTGCAAATGTTGAAGTACTCAATACAAATCATTGCATTTTGAATAAGTTTCAGTAAACAATCTCTTAAAACATGAGAATCCTAAGTTTTCCAAAACAAATTTGTGAAGAAGAAAATTCTTAACAATTCTGGTTGGGTAAGTGCAAGAAGTAAGACACAAGTGAGGCCTCTTACCACTGTGTATGAATGCTGTATGTTAAGTCACTTAAATCATGTCCAACTCTTTCCAACTCTATGGACTATAGCTCTCCAGGCTCCTCTATCCATGAGATTCTCCAGGCAAGAAAAATGGAGTGGGTTGCATGCCCTCCTCCAGGGGATCTTTCTGACCCAGGGATCAAACCTGCACCTCTTATGTCTCTTGGATTGGCAGGTGGGTTCTTTACCACTAGCACTACCTTATCATTAAATATAGTGAGTAATTTTTTTTTTAAGTTTAGAACCTGTTTAAAAACTATGAGGATGTTGAGTTGGTGGATAAATTCTAACTTATTTTTAAACTTACACCAAATTTTGAGTTTATGTTTGTGCTTCTGGGGCAAGGGTAGGGACTCATGTATAGAAAATTTTCAAGATAATAGTTTAATGCTATCCTAGTTTTATAAATTTTAAAGCAGAATATAAATATTCATAACCCTACCCCCTCATACAGTTAAATCTCCCTTGTAATTATGCCTATGGATGACTTGTCTCTTTCAGTTTCTCTATCTGTAAAATGGAGATAACAATACTTACCTTCCTAATTTGGGTGTTGAGATGATGAATTTCCTAATGTGCATAATGTGCTTTGAAGATGAAAAGCTTCATGTAAATGCTGAGTGTTATTATTGTGCATAAATTTATGAGGTATCACAGGTGCATGATTTCAAAGAATACAGTAAAGCTAGAATTCATTGTGAATAATCTTTGAGGTTGTAAACCTGAATTAGATATAAAGGAAAAAGGTATCCTCTAAACATTAAACACAGATGGTAATGATTTTGTTCAGATTTTCCTTGTATATAGGTTGGCTATATTTTATAATTAGCAAAAAGCTAAATAAGCATCAATTTTTAAAGGTTTTTTAAATAACATTTATTTCTTAGAAGTTAACGTGCATACATAAACCAAAAAACACAGGAAGCAAAAAACAAAGTCATTCATAATCACAGTTTACTGTTTGATGTGTCCTTCTGGGTCTCATTTGTGCATTTTCACAACTAAGCATCCATTTTATATAATTAAAATCATACAGTTATGTATCATGCTGTTTCAGATATCATGAATATTTACTATTCTAAAGTCCCAAAGTGATGAGTATTTTGATAACCAAGAAGACACTACACCACCTCAATCTGGAAGGAAAAAAAAATGTACTCCTGGATTTCTTGAGCTCATCTTTCAAAGCTGTCTCCATTCTTAAAATTCTTACCTGTAAAATTTTAATAAAAGAATGCTTCTTTTCACTAATTTTGTGACTTTGGGGATTGACTGGTACAGCATTATGACTTTACTCCAACTCATCAAAAATAATTCTTTTGCCCAAGTCATATTCTTGATAATTATATTCTTGATCCTTATATGTGCTCTTGGTTGCCCAAAAAAGGTATATTTTGTTTAATGTACTACTTTTGCCTCAGAGGAAAAAAAAATCCTATTACTATGATGAAATCCCCTTGGGTTCACAATCAAAGTAACTCTTGTGTGTTTCTTGACTTTGTGCTGTAGTAATGGATTTCAAGGACAGATGAGAGATGGGTTTTGCTTAACTGGTGACATTTGGCATTTTATTCCCAGGAACTATCTGCTTGGAATATGGTCTGCTTCTCCTTGGCTCCTTGGTCTCCTAAGAACACAGGGACTTGGGCTTATGCTGAATGTCAGTGTCAGGCACCTTTCTGGTTTACTCCACCCACTCTGTGGTGGGGAAGAGACTTGCCTCTCATGCACCCAGAGACATTCAAGCAGTCTTGAGAGGACGATTTGTCTTTTCTTTTAGAATGAAGTAATGCCATTTGCAGCAACATGGATGGACCTGTATCATAGAAATGATCATAGTAAGTCAAGTAAATCAGACAAAGACAAATATCATATGACACCACTTACATGTGGAATCTTAAATATGACATGAGTGAACTTATCTATGAAACAGAAACAGACTCACAGACATAGAACACAGACTTGCAGTTGCCAAGGGGTGGGGAGTTAAGGAGGGCAAGGATTGGGAGTTTGGGATTAGCACATGTGAACTATTATATATGATGTGGGTAAACAACAAGGTCCTACTGTATAGCACTGAGAACTATATTCAATATCCTGTGCTAAACTATAATGAAAAAATATGAAAAAATGCATATATACAGTGGTAAAGAATCTGCCTGCAATGCAGGAGCTGCAGGACACATGGGTTTGATCCCTGAGTTGGGAAGACCCCCTGGAGGAGGGCATGGCTACCCACTCCAGTATTCTTGCCTGGAGAATCCCATGGACAGAGGAGCCTGGTGAACTATAGGCCATGGGGTCGCAAAGAATCAAACGTGAATGAAGTGACTTAGCATCCACACACGGCACATATATATAGCTGAATCACTTTGCTGTACAGTAGAAATTAACACAGCATTGTAAATCAACTGTATTTAATAAAATTTTTGAAAAAGATTAAGATCTTTTTTAAACTTTCACTTTCAGCTGTTTTAAATGCAGGTATTTGGGGAGATGGGGTGGCTGGTTTGGGACATGGTGAAGAAATGTCACACTGAAGACTCCTGAGGAGACCAGCCCCTCTCCTTATATTGCTTCATGGCTCTTCTGTAAGGAATTGTCTTCATTTATTACACAACCAATCTCTAGTCAGGAGGATGTTCAGGCCAGTGATGCATATCCCTGAGTAACAGTGAAAAATAGTGTCTTCCCTCTTCGGAGGAGCATTAATTTGTTTTAAGCCTGAGGCCTGTTGGCACAGTAGACAGTGCTATTTACTGAAATAGGACTTCTTGCCTCAAGAGCTGAGGCAAGTCTAGAAAGGACGGGATTAACTCCATGAGCACTGGAAGCATCAACTCTCCGTTATAAAGTGCTTTAAATAATTCAAATGGAGGTAGCATAAAACTCACAGCTTTCTGAGATAAGTAAAACATAGGTTTGGCCAGGTTGCGGAGTTAACTACCTAATTTGAAGGTTGCTTCTGGAGAAAGATCAGAGGTGGGAATTTATTCCTTTATTCCTTTAACTAATTTTTAAAAGTACTTTGAGACAGTGCTATATATCAGGACTGTGACCCATGCAGGATACAAAACGAAATCCTTGCCCTTCCAAATATTATGTCTAGGGGAAGGAATTAAAGAATTGGAGGGAAGGATAAAGAAATCGTGTTACTATCAACAGCGCAGGTCACCCTGTGCTTGACCTAGTTTGGATCATCTGCGAGCAGATGGAGAAGAGGAGGGAGGGAGGGAAAGAAGGGGAGGAAAGGATAAAAGAGGATAAATTTTTTCAAAACGCAAAAACAAAACAAAAACAAAAATAATTTGTTATATATATGCAAAACACTTTATTCTGTATACAGTGACATTCACTTCATAGAATTATATGAGGAATGACAGTATGTAGAAAGCAAAATAAAAAAGCAAGTTTACAAAATAATAATAATAATTTGACTCCTAGAAATTCAGGACAGATGCTAGAGAACCTCAAGTATCCACATCTATAGCCTTTTGATTTTCTGTTTGGGAGGCTCCTGGGCTGCTGCTGTGTCCTCATTCACAGGTCTGATGAGTCCACTGAAGTTGATGAGAATCTATGAAATAATTCTAAGGGAAACTTTGAGACAGATCTAATTGTGCCACATGGCTTGTGGGATTTTAGTTACCTGACCAAGGAAAAAACCCAGGCCCTCAGCAGTGAAAGCAGAGTCCTAACCACTGGGCAATCAGGGAATTTCCCAGAGAGATCTAATTTTGAAACAGGTATTATTATAGTCCGTTTGATTTGCAAACCAAGATGCTTTTATATATATATATATATATATATATATATATACACATTTCATTTACATTGAGGAAATGGAAACAAATTTAAATGAATCATATCTATTTTCTCTATCCTAATGGGATAAATAGTATTCTTGATAGTATTCAAAAATATAAAAAATGAGTAGATAAAACATGTCATTATCAAGTAGCTACCAATGAGGCAATCTGTTTTGGAAGAAAATATATTTATCAGAGATTACATAATTTGGGGTTTCTTATGTATTTTTTTTCTTTAAAAAAAAAGGAAGCTTGGAAAAGAAAGGGCCATGAATATCTGTTATGTGCTTACTTTGCTTTAAAACTCTTAACTACCTAGATCTTGAATGAAAAGTTCGTTAAGAGCTTCTCATCATTACATGCCTACATCAACTTCTCTCCCACCCAGGAGGTCTGGGATCCACAGGTCACCCTACCTCTATCTTCTCCTACTTCATCCATGCTCCTAAGACACCCTTACCCCCTCACCCTATCAAACAGCATAGGGTAAAAAGCTCTTAAAAAATATAATACCTAGGGTGTTCCCTGGTGATCCAATGACTAAGACTCTGAACTACTAATGCAAAAGGTGCCTGGGTGCAATCCTGGTCAGGAAATTAGGTCCCACGTGCTTCGACTAAGAGTTTCCATGCTGAAACTAAAAAGAAGAAAGTTCCTGTATGTCACAAGGAAGATCAAAGATCTCTCATGCTATAACCAAGACCCAACACAGCAGGAACTGGTACATTTTTCTTTTCTTTTTAAAATTTTATTTATTTTAATTGGAGGCTAATTACTTTACAATATTGTGGTGGTTTTGGCCACACATGAATCAGCCACGAGGGTACATGTGTCCCTCCCATCCTAAACTCCCTTCCACCTCCCTCCCCATCCCATCCCTCAGGGTTGTCCCAGAGCACCAGCTTTGAGTGCCCTGCTTCATGTTTTGAACTTGGACTGGTCATCTATCTTACATATTTCAGTGCTATTCTCTCATATTATCCCACCACCTTCTCCCACATAGTCCAAAAGTCTGTTCTTTACTTCTGTGTCTCTTTTGCTGTCTTGTGTACAGCATCCTCATTACTGTCTTTCTAAATCCCATATATATGTATTAATATACTGTATTGGTGTTTCTCTTTCTGACTTACTTCACTTTGTATAATAAGCTCATGTTTCATCCACCTCATTAGAACTGACTCAAATGTGTTCTTTTTTATAGCTGAGTAATATTCCATTGTGTATTTGTACCACAACTTGCTTATCATCTGCTGATGGACATCTAGGTTGCTTCCATGTCCTGGCTATTGTAAACAGTGCTGCAATGAACACTGGTGTACATGTATCTCTTTCAAGGCTGGTTTCTTCGGTGTGCATGACCAGCAGTAGGATTGCTGGATTGTGTGGCAGCTCTATTTTCAGTTTTTTAAGGAATCTCCACACTCTTTTCCATAGTGGCTGTACTAATTTTCATTCCAGCCAACAGTGTAAGAAAATTTCTTTTCCTCCACACCCTCTTCAGCATTTATTGTTTGTAGACTTTTTGATGACAGTCATTCTGACTGGTGTGAGATGGTACCTCATTGTGGTTTTGAGTTGCATTTCTCTGATAATGAGTGATGTTGATATCTTTTCATGTGTTTGTTAGCCATCTATATATCTTCTCTGGAAAAATGTCTGTTTAGTTCTTTGGCCCATTTTTGGATTGGGTCATTTAATTTTCTGGTATCAAGCTGCATGAGCTGCCTGTATATTTGGGAGATTAATTCTTTGTCAATTGTTTCATTTGCTATTATTTTCTCCCATTCTGATGGCTGCCTTTTCACCTTGTTTATAGTTTCCTTCATTGTGCAAAAGATTTTAAGTTTAATTAGGTCCTCTCATTTGTTTATTTTTGTTTTATTTCCATTACTCTGGGAGGTGGGTCATAGAGGATCTTGCTGTAATTTATGTCAGAGAGTGTTCTGCCTATGTTTTCCTCTAAAAGTTTTAGTTTCTTGTCTTACATTTAGCTCTTTAATCCATTTTGAGTTTATTTTTGTGTCTGGTGTTAGAAAGTGTTCTAGTTTCACTCTTTTGCAGGTGGTTGACTAGTTTTCCCAGCATCAGTTGTTAAAGAGATTGTCTTTTCTCCATTGTATATTTTTGCCTCCTTTGTCAAAGATAAGGTGTCCATAGGTGCATGGATTTATCTCTGGGCTTTCTATTTGGTTCCATTGATCTATATTTCTGTCTTTGTGCCAGTACCATACTGTCTTGATGACTGTGGTTTTGTAGTATAGTCTGAAGTCAGGCAGGTTGATTCTTCCAATCCCATTCTTTTTTCTCAAGATTGCTTTGGCTGTTTGAGGTTTTTTTGTGTGTGTTTCCATACAAATTGTGAAATTATTTGTTCTAGTTCTGTGAAAAATAACTTGATAGGGATTGTATTGGATTATAGATAGCTTTTTCACTATACTGATTCTTCCAATCCATGACCATGGTATATTTCTCCATCTAATTGTAGAATCTTTTATTTCTTTCATTAGTGGTTTATTTTTCATTTCCAGTTGATTCTAAGATACAGCCAGTGTTGAAGACCACTTCCCTGGAAAAGAATCTGAAAAAAAAAAAAAAGATATATGTATACGTATAACAGAATTCCTTGAACTAACACAACATTCTAAATCAACTATACCTCAATATACAATAAAAATTGAAACAACACTTCCTTAAATCCTCTACTGCTCCTTTGAACTCACAATCTGTTATACAAAATCTCCTATGTACTAATCTACTTCTTTTGAAGTTTTCCTCTTCCTGCTGTCACAGAAACCAGGCTACTTCTTGAGGGTACTCTTTTCTTTGCAGTCTTCACCTCACTCCTCAAACTCCAGCACCTTCTCCCTTTACCACAGTCAGATGATGACCTTGACTAGATTATGTCTCTGCTTAAAAAGAAGAACAACCAGAGAGAAATTTCTCATTTTCCCATTGCACATCTTTTCCTCTCCTTGTTTCTGTGCCTGTCAGTGTCTTCCCTGCTGATAGGACAATGAACTTGGACATGTTGGCATAAATGGCCAGTCTTTCCATTGCTTCACTAGCCTCTCACCTACTCAAGGACTTTGATGCTGAAGTTAACTCCTCTGTCTCCTCTGTCACTAAAATTTACCTCTCTGTTAGATTTGCATCAGTGGGGCTGATATTTAAATAATCTCGATGTCAAGCATTAGCACTGATTAATTATTATAGAGGTGACCTAAACCACCTGTGACCGAGGTGAATATCATCTGTCTTGCTTATCATAAAATCAGCATCTCTCAATATCACCTTAATAAACACCTTCCCTTGATCATACAGACCCAGCCTCCTTCTCAGATCCTCTTTATGCTGTCTTCTACATGAGAACAAATTCCATTCATAAGTTTAATTTCTTTGTAAGTCCAAAAAAGTTAGCCTAGGTACCTAACTAACACAATCGGCTATATAGTACTGTACTGTAATGGGTTTATAATACTTTTCACATAAATAATACATTAAAAAACACAGAAATTAAAGGGTACATTTTAATTTTAAAGTACAGTAGCTTGGAAAAGACAGTAGTACAGTACAACAGCTGGCGTACAGGGGCTGGCATCCAGTGAACAGGCAAGAAGAGTTACTGACTAGAGGAGGGAGAAAGGGTGGGGATGGCAGAGCCGAAGGATCATCCACAAGAGGAGACGGAGGGCAGGCTGCACTTTCACTCATGCCTGATGCTGATGGCACAGGTTCTGGTTCCTTGCTGGATTCAGTGCTATCAACTCTCTGGAGAAAATGATTCAGTGATGTATGAGTTGCAGCTCTCTTTTTCTTGTCATAGATAACAAGGCAGCAGTAGACTGCATTGTGAATGGCTGCTGCAACCTTTGTGGATCAGTCTACATTTGCGTCCTGTGGCTCAAAAATCAACAGTGCCTCCTCAAATACAGAAAATTCCCCTGCAATTCCCTGCAATGTGAATCTCTTCAGTTCTTCTGTTACTTCTTCCTTTTTTCCCTCTTTGTCCTTTCGCTGGGCTTCTAATTCCATCAGATCATCATCAGTAACCTCCATGTTCACATCTTTGAAAGTTCTCAACTTGAAGGTTACTATGTAGGGGACCTACTATGCAGGGGACTTACTTCTCATGTTGTTGTCTTTACCTACTGTCTCTTCGTCCTACAGACTGTTGCACTTCCTACAATCAGGTATCACCTCACTACTTCAGTAAAATACCTCTTATTAAAGGTCACAGTGTTCTCCATGCTGCTCATGGAGGCTCAGTTCTTGAGTTCTCATCTTACTACCTCAGCAGAACTCCATATTATGTTCTGTTCCTTAAAAAACTTACACAGTGCAATTAAGATGAGATGGACATTTTTGCATGTATGTAAAATTTCTTTTGATACTCATTGTTCTGAAATAATGATGAATATGACTGGTTCAGAGCTTTAAAGGAAATATTTGTAAATCTCCACAAAAATGTCAAATCATAAAATAACGCTTTTTTATGAAATCATGTTAGTTAAGTCTCAACTATTTGATTTCCATTACTGAAGCAAACAAAATGCATCCAAAAAGATGACTTGAGGGTGGAGAGTGTGTAAAATGACTAGAAAATTTCTTATCCTCCTGTTTGGAGAGCCATGAAATCTCTGATTATCTAGAAGGACAGAAATAAAAAATTGTTATCTTAAGTAAGACAAAACAGAAGAACTATACAAAAGAGATCTTCATGATCCAGATAATCATGATGGTGTGATCACTCAACTAGAGCCAGAAATCCTGGAATATGAAGTCAAGTGGCCCTTAGAAAGTATAACTACAAACAAAGCTAGTGGAGGTGATGGAATTCCACTTGAGCTATTTCAAATCCTGAAAGATGATGTTGTGAAAGTGCTGCACTCAATATGCCTGCAAATTTGGAAAACTCAGCAGTGGCCACAGGACTGGAAAAGGTCAGTTTTCATTCTAAACTCAAAGAAAGGCAATGCCAAAGAATGCTCAAAGTACTGCACAATTGCACTCATCCCACACACTAGCAAAATAATGCTCAAAATTATCCAAGCCAGGCTTCAAGAGTACGTGAACCATGAACTTCCTCATGTTCAAGCTGGTTTTATAAACTGTAGAGGAACCAGAGATCAAATTGTTAACATCTGTAGGATGATCAAAAAAAGCAAAAGAGTTTCTGAAAAACATCTATTTCTACTTTACTGACTATGCCAAAGTCTTTGACTGTGTGGACCACAACAAACTGTGGACAATTTTTCAAGAGATGGGAATACCAGACTACCTGACCTGCCTCTTGAGAAATCTGTATGCAGGTCAGGAAGCAACCGTTAGAACTGGACATGGAACAACAGACTGGTTCCTACTGGTTTCAAAGGAAAAGGAGTACCTCAAGGTTGTGTATTGTCACCCTGTTTATTTAACTTATATGTAGAGTACATCATGAGAAACACTGGGCTGGATGAAGCACAAGCTGGAATCAAGATTAGGGAAGAAATATCAATCACCTCAGATATGCAGATGACACTACCCTATGGCAGAAAGCAAAGAACTAAAAAGCTTCTTTTATGAAAGTGAAAG
This sequence comes from Aepyceros melampus, assembly GCA_006408695.1. Lineage (NCBI taxonomy): Eukaryota > Metazoa > Chordata > Mammalia > Artiodactyla > Bovidae > Aepyceros > Aepyceros melampus. The sequence goes on along the minus strand of SJXQ01001856.1, from coordinate 49,824 downwards.
AGGAGAGTGAAAAAGTCGGCTAAAAACTCAACATTCAGAAAACTAAGATCATGGCCTCTGGTCCCATCACTTCACGGCAAATAGATGGGGAAACAATGGAAACAGTGACAGACTTTATATTTTGGGCTCCAAAATCCATGTAGATGGTGATTGCAGCCATGAAATTAAAAGATGCTTACTCCCTGGATGAAAAGCTATGACCAACCTAGACTGCATATAAAAAAACAGAGACATTATTTTGCAACAAATGTCCACGTAGTCAAGGCTATGGTTTTTCAGGTAGTCATGTATAGATGTGAAAGTTGGACCTAAAGAAAGCTGAGTGCTGAAGAATTAATTCTTCTGAACTGTGGTGTTGGAGAAGACTCTTGAGAGTCCCTTGGACAGCAAGGAAATCCAACCAGTCCATCCTAAAGGAAATGAGTTCTGAATATTCATTGGAAAGACTGATGAAGCTGAAACTCCAAAAGTTTGGTCACCTGATGAGAAGAACTGACTCATTGGAAAACACCCTGATTCTGGGAAAGATTGAAGGTGGGAGGAGAAGCAGATGACAGAGGATGAGATGGTTGGATGGTGTCACCGACTTAATGGACATGAGTTTGAGTAGGCTCCGGGAGCTGGTGATGGATGGGGAAGACTGGCATGCTGCATTTCATGGGGTTGCAAAGAGTCAGACAGGACTGAGCCACTGAACTGAACTGAACTGAAGACAAAACAAGAAATGAGTCTTCCATAATTCAACTTGGGACAGACATATTATCCTTTTTTCTTGAAAGGGAAATAGTTTGACATTTTAAACATTAGAGCCAGAATACATGAAATCATTATGGGTTTGCTAAAAGAATAGATTTTAGAAAACCTGTGCCTTGAAAAGGCTGAAAGAAATCAGGAAACCAAAATTATTAACTATAATAAACACTAAAGTTATTTTTGCAATGGCACCTCTAATTAGTCCCTATTGCTGCAAATCTATCCAGGCAAGCTGTGCGCAGTCATCATATTTAAAGTTGCTACCATGGCTGAAATGGAGATAAGCTAAAGTCTGGGAGACTTATGTAACCCAGCTATGACTGGCCTTACTAGGCATCTTTTCTCTCTACTCCCATCTGAAAGATGGCTTTACACTTCAAAACAGATTAAAATCAGATTCAATTTGATATGTATTTAAAAGAGGCAGCTATTTTCCTCAAGGTTCTGTAAGGACGTGAGGAATGTCTCTTTATCTCCCAATGCAGAACTTAATACAATATTTTTAAAGTTTCTGTTGTTTCCCAGAAAGAGGCTTTCCCTTGCCAGTCACTCATTTCTTCCCTGTCTCTTCTTTAAAGATTTTGGATGCTCTTTGCTGCTTCTGCTCTCTCCCTCAACTTCGAGAACCCATGCCCAGAGACAGCCAAACAGCGGCGTCTGCCCCCTAAATATTCCTCAGCCTTTCCAGTCTTCATTGCCTCTTCAGGGGGCTCTTCAAGGTTCCAAAATGACAATCCACTTATCCTATAACATTATACCATCTAATTAGTTTATGTTATCTTGCTAACTTTTTAAATGCTTAATAAGAAACTGGGCTTACTTCAACTAAAAGTCTCAAAAAATTAACATAAACTTTTGTTTTTAGAGTTGCTATGAAGGGCCTCGGCACCAGAGGTGTGGAATGAGTTTGTGTTGAACAAATTTGTGTAGAATCTTGCCCATGGATCACAATCTGGAGTTTGCTACCACCCTTTAATTACTATATGCAGATTTTACATTTGAGTTTTCATCACATTTCTCTCTTTTATACAGTGTGGTATGTTTCTAAAATGTGTTCTCATCTCAGTCTTCTGAACATGTCTTCTTCTTTAAGGCTAGTCAACAAATGTATGTTCATGAGTTCTGTGTAGCCTGTCAGCTTCATGCTATGACTTCAGAAGAGGAGTTAGAAATATATGCCTAGCTCCAAATAAAGACTTCATAATCCAAATACAGGAGCAATTTTAAACAAAGAGCCCTCTGTATGTAGCTTAGGTTTTTTCTTCTTCCAGCATTACCCTTACCTGGAGAATGCTCACATGCAGGCATAAACACACATACAGGTAAACATACTCTCTTTCTTTACCAAAGGATTCTGGTCTGAGTCCTGGGTAAAACCATGTTGCAAGTAAGAGTAGAAAGAGTTAATTTTACTAAAAAGATGATCAGGGTGCAAAATGTAATTTTAAAATGAGTTGAAAGGTAAGCTTCCCATTTTTGTGAACAATGAAAAATTAATTGCTTGAGAGTCTAGAGGGCTCCTAAGAACAAGGCATCCGTTTGGTAGCTGAGGCCTCAGGGTATCACAACAGAGCTTTCTAGAGTGGTGGCAAAGGGCCAGGTGGAAAGGAAACATCAACAAGCACAGCGTTACCTAGAAAAGTACATGAGATGCAATGGAGCTGATAGAATCAGCATGCTTCTCCAGGCCCTGGAAATGTAGCAAGACATTCATGGGCTTTGGTCTTGTGATAGGTGCTGGGATACAGCACTAGAGAAACAAGGTCCTTGGCCCTCCCTCTCCAAGAGACAGGATCAAAGTGAAGAAGACGAGGATCAAGCAAACAATTACACAAATGCTCACTTATTTCAATAAATGCTCAAGAGAAGTACAAGGGCTAGATATACAATGGAGGAGACTAATCCTTTGGAGAGCCAGCTGTAGGGGCCTTAATGGGAGACATGTCTCCAAGGAGACCAGAGCTAGACAAAACCGAACCACCAGACACTATATTGGTATATAAGAGGATCTGACTGTGAGTACATGTGCTATTCCCACAATGAATCAAGGGTTTGGTCTTTCAGTAATAGGAAAAGGAAAAGGCCACTTTGCCTTGCACGCGTGTTCGGTTGTCAGTGGTGTCTGACTCTTTGTGACCCTGTGTACTGGGAATCCCCAGGCTCCTCTGTCAAAGGAATTTTCCAAGTAAGAATACTGGAGTGGAGTAGGAATACATTTCCTACTCCAGGGGATCTTCCCAAACTAGAGATTGAACCCAGGTTCTCTTGTGTCTCCTGCATCAGCAGGCGGATTCTTTACCACTGCACCACATGAAGGAAAAGGCAGCGAAATATAATTATCACCAAACCAGTAATTTTACATTTACCTTCAGGTTCAGAGGATCTGACACTGTTCATGCTTATCACTATAAGCTGTTCATATTTATAACTATTGTCTCTAGCTGTAAACATAAAAGGGATTGTTGGGATTCAGTAATGGGAAATAACTAGATACAAAATCCTGGTCTTAACAAATAAAAAGTATAGACTGTCTGGGTGTCTTAAAACAAGCTTAATAAGTCACATGACAATGGATATGTCCTATCTTTTCATACATTCTTCAGTTTTCTGAAATTATAATTAGTAAATGTAAACCAATAATTCACATCCTATGATCATTCTCATCTATATTGTATTGTTCTCATAAACATGAAATGTTAGGGAAAAAAGTGACTTTTGAAACCCAGTTGAATGTTACATTTTGTTGGGAATAGAAGCCCAGAGAGTTATGTGATTCAACAGAATCTCGAGGGCAGTTCAGACTCTGCATGAACCTTGCCTGCCAGGCTTTCAGTCTGCATGGTTCCATTCCAGATGCTATTCGCTTTTTTCCTTACTCTGTATTTTGTTCATTAGCATGATCTGGGGAGCTGTATTTTAACTTTCTGGTCTCTCTATTCCCTTTTACCCTCATTCTCATTTTTTTAATGATTATTTTGCCTCTCTTTTTTCGCCTTACAATCTTTCTGATTTTATCATTTTACATTTACTTATCATGATATGAGCAAGAAAGAATGCAGCTGCAGAAGAACAGCTAGGAATGAATTATTTATTAGATATTAATAGTGAGAAACAGCATAAGAGGAGAACCTGAGAAAAGTGAGAAAACACAGAAAATGAGAAAGTCCTGACTTTTGATCATGTGAAGATCCTGCAGCAGGAAAGCACACCCCTATTCTTGTATTATAATCAAAATCATGATGTCTTTTGTTCTACTGAAAATGTGAGTAAGAAATGAAATTTCATTCAAAATGCAAAACTAAAACTTTATTTTTATTAATCATGTGTATTAAAGTACATGTAAAAATTCCCAAATTCCAACTGTTTCATATATATTTTTTTTAAAGTTGTATTTCTCCTTTTGAAAATATATATTTATTTATCGTTTATTTGTTTGATTGTTTCACGTCTTCACGCAACACCTGTGATCTTCATTTGTGTCGTGTGAGATCTCTCACCATGGTGCAAGGACTCTCTCTCGTTGTGGCAGACAGGCTCAGTAGACGCAGGGTTGGGCTTAGCTGCTCCACAGCATGTCTGATCTTAGTTCCTTGACTAGGGGTTGAATTAACCTTCCCTACATTGAAATGTGGATTCTTAACCACTAGACCACCAGAGAAGTTCCTGTATTTCTTTTTTTGCTGTTGTTGTTCTTTTTATTTATTTTTATTTTACTTTACAATACTGTATTGGTTTTGCCATACATTGACATGAATCCGCCACGAGTGTACATGAGTTCCCAATCCTGAGCCCCCTTCCCACCTCTCTCCCCAAATCATCTCTCTGGGTCATCCCAGTGCACTGGCCCCAAGCATCCTGTATCCTGTATCGAACCTAGTATTTTTTAATATATGAAATTATTTATTTCTACTAAGTGGAAAAAATTCATTCTTAATGAATAAACATTAAACATTAAAATAAAATTATTTAAATGAATATAAATTTTAATTAAAATTTTTGTTCAATATTTTAGTAAAATAAAAATATTTCCAATTGAAGTGTTCACTGTTCATCAAGCTGTAAGACAAAAATCCTTGTCAAGATACATGTGCTGTCTAGAACTACATTTAAACAAATCTAAGAGAATCATAATTCTTGAAGAATATTCCCCAGGTGCCATTTCCAGTGTTGCAAATACCATGCCTGTTTGGCAGGACCTGCATAACTACACTTTGGAACAGAAAGAGAAACAGGAAAATTATTCTTCCCATAGCTGGGACATGAAACATTATAATGCAAGAAACTGCTGAATTTCTGCTCAGTTATATTCTTTCCCTCTGACCTAGACACTCTGCTGTTTAAATCCTCCTAGCATTCTGAAATAGTACAATTTACAAACATTAATGTTGAGCTTCCCTAGTGGCTCAGTAGGTGAAGAATCTGCCTGCTATGCAGGAGACCCGAGGCTGATCCCTGGGTCAGGAAAATCCCCTGGAGAGGAAATGGCAACCCACTCCAGTACTCTTGCCTGGAGAATTCCAAGGACAAAGGAGCCAGGCAAGCTACAGTCCATGGGATCGCAAAGAGCTGGACACGACTATGCAACCAACTTTCACTTTCACAAACATTCATGATGTTCAAGAAGTATCACATTGTATTTTGAGGACAGAGGGCAAGAGTACAGAGAAATGTTTTCTTAAAGTCTGAACAGTGTTAATCAGAAGAGTGAGCATTTAGAATCTCAGGTACAATGTGCCACGTTAAGTGCAGAAGACTGCATAGCACACGTGTACGTGTGTTCTTTAATTGTGTGTGTGTTTGTGTGTGTCTATCTGTGGGGTTCCCTAGAGCACAGGATTCAGAGCAAGGGATCCTTTCATTTTAGTCATAGTGTAGTACTGCTGACAGTCTATTTTCTCAAAATGAATATTAACCACAAATATTGGTTGAATTTATCTAGTGGAAATATGTTTATAAACTATAATCAGTAGCATTAAGTATAACATTTGAAAATGACAACAAAGATACATGTTGGAAAATAATTCATTATATAATCATCTACATATGTAAACAAATATATATCTGTTAAATATGCACAAATTTTATTAATTAGGATTAGATTTGGCTGAAAGTAAAAGAAAATCCCACAAAAAAGAATCAAATAAAATGAAGATAATTTATTTCTCTAGCTTCCCTGGTGGCTCAGTGGTAAAGAATCTGCCTGCCAATGCAGGAGATACGGGTTAGATTCTTCGGTTGGGAAGATCCCCTGGGAAGGAAATGGCAAGGTGAAGGTGAAGTCGCTCAGTCGTGTCCGACTCTTTGCGACCCCATGGACTGTAATGTACTAGGCTTCTCTGTCCATGGGATTCTCCAGGCAAGAATACTGGAGTGGTTTGCCATTTCCTTCTCCAGGGGATCTTCCCGACCCAGGGATCGAACCCGGGTCTCCCGCATTGGAGGCAGACGCTTTAACCTCTGAGCCACCAGGGAAGCCCTTAGGAAATGGCAACCCACTCAGTATTCTTGCCTGGGAAATCCCATGGACAGAGGAGCCTGGAGGGCTATACAGTCCATGGGATCACAAAAGAGTTGGACAGAATTTAGTGAATAAACAATAAGCTTATTTTTCACACAAGCAAAATCCAGAGCTGATTTGGTAGCTGTGCTCCCTGAAGTCTCCAGAGCTCAGGCTTCTCTCAGCTCACCTCCTTCCCATCATCATGTGTGGCCCTTTACTCTACATTCTAAGAAGGTAGTATCCACAAGCCAGGGAGCAGATGAAGGGAACTCTGAAAAGCAGGCAAAAGCAGGACCCCAATGGTATCTTAAGGACATTTTCCAACAGCTGCCATGTGACATTTCTTCTTAAATCTAATTGGCCAGAATCAGGATCACATGATCACATCTAATGGCAAGAAAAGTTTATTCTGGACAGCAAGAATCTCTTCTGATGTAGAAGGAAATGCAAATACTAAGCAATGATAATCACTTTTGCCACAGTTATTTTGCATGTGTCAGTTATTGATACCCTATAATTCATAATACTACAGAATGGTTTGCATCCATGATTCTTCTCCTCTAAGATATTTATCAAACCCTTTGCCAAAAATATCTGAAGTCTTAGCATCACATATTTTCTATTCCACCTTTATCATGTTCACTCCACTTTGTGCAGTAACTTAATTCCACGTCCAGGCCAGTTTATCCTGGAATAGCCTGTTTCATTATGTAGAACTGACTAATATACTAATTGTAAAGAATGTTCTATATTTGCAATTGTGTTAAGTTCACTCTTTAAATATCCCAATTGCCTTTGACCCTTTTGATCCATTTTATGAAAGTATTAAAACTTTGAAAGTATGACACTGTGATACCTTCTGCAAACAGCACACCTACAAGTACCTTCTGGCATTGTGGTGGCAGAGGTTTTAGTGTGCAGCCTGACTTGAAGGCATAAAATATTTCTGGTTTGATTATTGCCCAAAAGATCTTGCCATACTCGATGCTCTTCACTCTGAGTTTACTTTTCTACATCATTATAAATATCTCCATCCTCAACAAGTAAAGCTATAAAATTAGAGTTAAAATTGTTGTTTGATTCTGTTTTTTTTTAATACTTTCCTCAACACATTTTATGTGTTTATGTGTTTATTTTGTTACTTTGGTTACGATTGATGGACTTTATGTCTCTTTTCCCAGATTCTAAATCTGATATAAAGAAAGTATGTGACTAACACAGCCCTTGGAAGATAGGAGCTCGATAAAACTTGTTCAATTTATTAATTAATGGTTTACACTGCATGTGCATTAATAAAAAATATATTCCAATAACATCTAGGAACCCTTCAGCAGTCATCCAATAGGAAAATAGAGACTATAGCTACAAAAATAACAGATGAATGAGGTAGATAAATTAAAGCTTTCACATCCAGGAGGACTTGCCTGTTGGGTGGAGAAGTCTTTGCCCTTTTGTTTGGAAGAGTGGATTGTGGCTTTTTTCAAGTCTGTCTCTTGGTAATTGCACCTGACTTTAGGACTCCCCCCACCACAAATTTTTTTGTTTTGTTTTGAAAGTTGTGCCTTTCCTTCTGGAATTGTAAGAGAACACAATGATAGTACCTGTTTACACTGCGAAGCAGATTTTTTTTTTTTTTACTTTATTTTATTATAGAAGATAGACCAGAGGCTTTCTCACTTGTTAAGCTTAATAATGCCCTGTGAATGTATGATCTATGGAGAAACCCCTGTAGTTTTTACCTGCTGATGCTGTCTGTCTGTTTGAGAATAAATTTTGAATGGTTCTTTTTTTCCCCACTAATATATATATATATATATATATATATATATATTCCATTTGAAAGAAGAAAAGCTTTCCTTTGAAAACCTGTATCCATTTTTTTTTTAATCAGGAAGACTCAAACAAGGCAAGGGGACTGAAATGCTGTAACCATTAACTGTGCATGCTGCCTGCTAAGTCGCTTCAATTCTGTCCAACTCTGCATCCCTATGGACTGTAGCCTGCCAGGCTCCTCTGTCAATGGGGATTCTGCAAGCAAGAGTCTGGAGTGGGTTGCCACGCCCTCCTCCAGGGGATCTTCCCCAGCCAGGGGTCGAACTCACATCTCTTACGACTCCTGCACTGGCTGTTCTCTACCACTAGCACCACCTGGGAAGCCCAACCAATAACTACACTTATATAGGATAATCAGCCATCTCTTTACTCCAACCTCTACTCAAAATAATGAAAGAATTCAACAAAAGTAGGGAAAGCATAAGTTTCTGACATACATTTTGGGTAAACATTAGAATTTTAGTTCCATGGAGGCAAATGTGATACTCCTGAGAAGCTTTAAGAGAATAATATAAATCATTTATTTTGAAGTAGACTTTTGCTTTGAAATATCTCAACAAGGGAAGCAATTAATTTTAGCTCTAAGGTTCTACTGAAGGTGTCCTAAAACACAGCATTTTATTTAGTCCTCAGTGGGACAGTTGAGGGGTTTCCCTGGTGGCTCACTGGTAAAGAATCTGCCTGCAGTGCAGGAGACCCAAGTTTGATCCTTGAGTTGGAAAGATCCCCTGCAGGAGGGCATGGCAACCAACTCCAGTATTCCTGCCTGGAGAATCCCATGGACAGAGGAGCCTGGTGGGCTGCAGTCAATAGGGTTGCAATGAGTCTGATAGACTGAGCAACTAAGCAGCAGCAGCAGGACAGTTGAGATAAGATGGAACCCTAAATGCCTGGTGGCTGCAGTTAATAAATTACATCAGTTACCAAGATCATTTCTCCTGAAGACAGTGATAAAAACATTTCCACTTAACAATTCTATTTTCCGTTTCATACTCCATCCTATTGTTATCCTCAAACTCCTCAATCACATTTACAGCAAATACATTTTGGCAAAGGGCAGAGGAAATAATTTTATATTCCTACTTTGAACTTGCCATAGTGCTGCCATGCTAAAATGTATCTGCATCCATGGATGACGTTTACAGTAGATCTGAGAATTTCCTGGTGGTCCATTGGTTAAGACATTGTGCTTCCACAGATAGAGGCTTGGGTTCAATCCTAGTAAGAGAACAAGATCCTGTATGCTGTCTGGTGTGGACAAAAAGTAAAATAAAAATAAATAAAATGATAAAAAGCTTAAAAAAATAAAGTAGAACTGTACTTTGCCTCATTTCCTTGGTTTATGAACCCTGGATTTTCTGTTGTTCAGGTAAAATGAACTTATGGAACTTATGGTTATATAAATATGTATAAAGGAATATGTATAAGCTGATTTTGGACTGGGATATATTAGGATGAGTCAATAAATTTACACATGAACTGCTGTTGCATACACTTTTACTACATAGATTTAGTGGGGGAAATGGAATAAAGTATGCGGCTAACTCATTTTACCAACTACTATAAAATTTTTTCCAAATGTAAATATTTATATTGCTTTTCACTTCCTTTAGAAATTAAAATTCAGATGATCAGATTCCCTCTTCTTAATTTATCTGGACTCGGCATCCCTACAAATTTACTGCTTCTTGTCGTTGTTTAGTCACTCAGTCGTGTCCGACTCCTTGCAACCCCATGGACTGTAGCCCACCAGGCTCCTCTGTCCATGGGATTCTCCAGGCAAGAATACTGGAGTGGGTTGCCATTTCCTTCTCCAGATTTATTACTTACTAATAGTTAATGGTATAAAAGATATCCAAACTACCATATTTTTATAAATCTAACTGCATGTATCCTATTTTATAATTATAAATGTGACTTGTTTGAAATAATGAGAAAATGACTTGCTTCTCCTTGCTCATAAGAGACTCTTGGAAAAACTATTAATATTCTGCAAGTAACAGAAGTGGTAGAAATTGTTACAAAATAAATACGTTTCTGATTTTAACAAGAAAAACACATAGAACTGTTTAATCTTCAAATGGCCTTCAAAGCATTTGTTGATGAATATTAGTTTTGGGGTTATTAGATGTGGTTCTTGATATATTAGAGAAGATATATTTGTGCATGTGTATATACTCATTAAAGGAATGTATATATGCTAAGTTGCGTCAGTCATGTCCAACTCTTTGTGATCCTATGGACTATATCCCACTGGCTCCTCTGGCCATGGGATTCTCCAGGCAAAAATATTGGAGTAGGTTACCAATCCCTTCTCCAGAGTATCTGCCTGACCCAGGAGTCAAACCCTCATCTCTTACGTATCCTGCATTGGAAGGAAGATTCCTTATGACTAAAATTTTTAATTTTTTGACTTATTAATATAGTAGATATTTAAGATAATTTTTAGTGGTTATTGTGGTTTAAAGTTCTGTCCATGTTGTGAATTTTAATGTTCAGAGAAGATTTTACTTTAAGCTTCTTAAAGCTGTGACTTACAGCCTTTCTGGGTTATCTGGTATTCAGTGAAGAAGCTAGAAGAAAAGTGGACCCAATCATCCTTAAAGTCATATGAGTTATTAGAATTGTTCAAAAAGTAAAAGTCAATTACAAGCGTGATTGATTGATAACAATGTACCATAAAGCAAGTTAGCTGAAAAGATTAGCATTCAACTTTTCAAGAGACTTATAAAATAAAGTCTCAGGGACACAGCTTATAATCAGTGTCAAAATTTATCCAAATCCATCAATTGAGTCTTCTTTTATGCTCTCAGAACACTTGAGAAATGTAAGTAATAAAAAAAATGGCAGAACAGTGCCACTGCCTTGCTAACTGGCAACGACGTTGTGAAAAGGCTGCCGTGAACAGATGAAGGCTGGAAAGTGTTACCCACCCCCTCCTTGTGACTTGGTCTCACACAATTACCTGGCCGTCCTCACTTGAACCAAGACTTCTCAGTCTTGAATTTGAGAGTTAAAGAATGACACCAAAAGAAAAAGAGTGACAAGGAATCTAAATAAACAGAAACAAAGTGTCTGGAAAATGTCTAAAACAAGGTCATTTCAAATAATCCTATTGGAATCTATGGAGACAATATTGCTAGGCGCATAGCTTTCATTTAGAAAAACCATGTTGTTCTCCAATAAAAAGAGAGTTTATTAGAGACATTTATCAAATATTCATTTACTCAATGCAATGGAGCTTAAATGGAATTGGAAAACTAGTTGAAATTTTAGACATTTTTTAAAGAGAAAACTGAATAAGTCTGTGAGATGTATCAGTGTGACAAAAGGATTGTTTGGATGAATGATAAAAATAAATGAGATTAAAGAATGTCTGTGAAGGTAGTTCTGAAATTTGAACACAAGTTTCCAGAAGGCAAACCTGGGAGAATTTCTAACTGGATTCATCTCCACTTGAAGGTAGATGCTGCTGTATTCTCTCTTCTACCGCTTTTTCTGTCTCTTTCCCTCTCTCTGCTCCTGTCTCTTTCCTTCCACAAAGTCCTCAACTTTTGGTAAAGTAGCTGTTTTTTTTTTTTGCTGTTGTTGTTATTGTTGTTTTTAAATTTTATTCAATCTGTGAGTCAGTCACTGAATTGACAAGCATTAACATTTACCAGGCTTATGGAACTGTCTTCCTGACTAGAAATGGAAACTCATGCTATTCTTTGCCATCAAAAACAGTATGCTTTTAAATTTGTGCTGCAATATCTAAAGTGAACTATTTAATTTACTTAACTAAGCAAACATTTTGACATGTAGGATTACCAATTTACCTTTTTGTTTGTTTTAGTATGGATGTGAAGAAAATGAATTTACATTCCAATATGACACAGCCCCCAATTTTTTATAGTGAAATTTAAATATATAATACAGAGAATTGTTTTTACTAAATTATTGTATATTCATCAGATTAAGGACTAGGAAATGGCAACCCACTCTAGCATTCTTGCCTGGAGAATCGCACAGACAGAAGAGCGTGGTGGACTACACTCCATGGCATTGCAAATAGTTGGACATGAATGAGCAACTGAACAACAGAGACACCGAAGTAGATAGTTTTTGTCTCCTTTTATTGTGATCTCAGAGTAAACTTGTCTGAGGCCGGTATTCTGTGAGACTGTTTATCTCTAACATGAGAAAAACATAGACTAGTGATTGTCATCAGACAAGTTCTTAGATATCAGGAGTTGCTGACTTTTTTTTCTCATCGGCATAAGGCATTGCCATCATGTCTGTTTCCACAAGCTTTAATTTTGTGAACTTTGGCTAAATCTGGCCATAGACTAAGATTCCTGGAAAATAAGATCTAAAAATAACCTAGTTTATTTCAATCGCAGTCTAAAAGCTTATTTATTAGTCAATTGTATTACTGAAGAGTTTTTATTTCCATTGGGTAAAATGGAGAAGGAAATGTCAACCCACTCCAGTGTTCTTGCCTGGAGAATCCCAGGGACTGGGGAGCCTGGTGGGCTCCTGTCTATAGGGTCGCACAGAGTCAGACATGACTGAAGTGACTTAGCAGCAGCAAAATGCCTACCCGTAGTACTAGGAGCTTCCCAGGTGGTGCTGGTGGTAAAGAACCTGCCTGCTAATGTAGAAGAGGTAAGAGATGCCGGTTGGATCCCCAGGTGGGGAAGATCCCCTGGAGGAGGGCATGACAGTGCATTCCAGTATTCTTGCCTGGAGAATTCCAGGGACAGAGGAGCCTGGCAGGCTACAGTCCATAGGGTCGCAAAGAGTTGGACACAACTGAAGCAACTTAGTATGCACACACGTAGTTATTATTAGGGATGTTTCCTCTTTCTTGTTCAAGTATTAAAAATATCCTTTGTCAGCATATCTGTTGTGACCTGACCTTCTTTTTCTCCAATTGAGAAACATAAACCTTAACTGGCTTAGGAGGAGTTAGTTGATGAGGGTCAGGAATGTACTGGCTGATTTAGCAGGCTGTTCCAGCAGGCTGTTCCAAGGAGAAGCAAAATGTCAGTGAAATAAACCTACAGAAGCAGAAAAAGGGTCATCACTGCACAAAGTGCAGAATCAATTAGGTCACAGGTCAGGCCTGCAAGGAATGAAATCAAGTCCCTGTGAGGTGGTATGGCCCAGAGATGGGTCAAAATGAGGAACAAAAATGAGGTACATGGAAGGTGTTGGGGGAGGAATAGATCGGGAGTATGGGCTTGACGTGTACACACTGCTGTATCTTAAACAGATAACCAAGGAGGACCTACTGTATGGCACAGGGAACTGCTCAATATTCTATAATAAACTAAAGGGAAAAGGATTTGAAAAGAATAGGTATATATGTGTTTAACTGAATCACTTTGCTGTACAACTGAAGCTAACACAACATTGTTAATTAACTATATTCTAACATAAAATATAAATTTAAAAAAAGGAATGAGGTACATGTAAGCAAGTCCAAAAAGGGACCCTCACCCTGTGAGGCAGTGAAATACATTGCCTCTGGGGACCTGTTTGTTCCTCCATGTTCATTTGGCAGTGGAATCTCATCTGCTAAAAGGCCATGTCATCAGGAAGTCACCTGACCCAAAATATACAACAAGAGAGAATATAAAAGCACACAGATAAGTTATATATCCAGGGGTGACTTTAACAGAATATACATCAGTTTGTTTCAGTCTCTCAATCGTGTCTGATCCTCTGCAACCCCCTGGACTGCAGCGCACCAGGCTTCCCTGTCCATCACCCACTCCCGGAGCCTACTCAAACTCATGTCCATCTAGTCGGTGATGCCATCCAACCATCTCATCCTCTGTCGTTCCCTTCTCCTCCTACCTTCAGTCTTTCCCAGCATCAAGGTCTTTTCAAATGAGTCAGTTCTTCACATCAAGTGGCCAAAGTATTGCAGTTTCAGCTTCAGCATCAGTCCTTCAAATGAATATGAATACTCAGGGCTGATTTCCATTAGGAAATTGACTGGTTGGATCTCCTTGCAGTCCAAGGGACTCTCAAGAGTCTTCTCCAACACCACAGTTCAAAAGCATAAGTTCTTTGGCATTCAGTTTTCTTTATTGTCCAACTCTCAAATCCATACATGACTACTGGAAAAACCATAGCTTTGACTAGATGGACCTTTGTTGTCAAAGTAATGTCTCTGCTTTTTCATATGCTGTCTAGGTTGGTCATAGCTTTTCTTCCAAGGAGCAAGTGTCTTTTAATTTCATGGCTGCAGCCACCATCTGCAGAGATTTTGGAGCCCAAGAAAATAAAGTCTGTCACTGTTTCTATTATTTCCCTATCTATTTACCATGAAGTGATGAGACCAGATGCCAGATCTTCATTTTCTGAATGTTGAGTTTTAAGCCAGCTTTTTCACTCTCCTCTTTCATTTTCATCAAGAGTCTCTTTAGTTCTTCTTCACTTTCTGCCATAAGGGTGGTGTCTTCTGCATATATATGAGGTTATTGATATTTCTCGCGGCAGCCTTGATTCCAGCTTGTGTTTCATTCAGCCCAGCATTTCACATAATGTACTCTCCATATATGTTAAATAAGTAGGGTGACAATATACAGCCTTGATGTATTCCTTTCTCAATTTGGAACCAGTCTATTGTTCCATGTCTAGTTCTAACTGTTCCTTCTTGACCTGCATACAGATTTCTCAGGAGGCAGGTCAGGTGGTCTGGTATTCCCATCTCTTTAAGAATTGTTCAGTTTGTTGTGATCCACACAGTCAAAGGCTTTCAAGTAGTCAATAAAGCGAAGTAGATGTTTTTCTGGAACTTTCTTGCTCTTTCGATGATCCAGCAGATGTTGGCAATTTGATCTTTGGTTCCTCTGCCTTTTCTAAAACCAGCTTGAACATCTGGGAGTTCATGGTTCACGTATTGCTGAAGCCTGGTTTGGAGAATTTTGAACATAACTTTAACAGCATGTGAGATGAGTGCAATTGTGTGGTAGTTTGAGCATTCTTTGGCATTGCCTTTCTTTGGGATTGGAATGCAAACTGACCTTCTCCAGTCCTGTGACAACTGCTGAGTTTTCCAGATTTGCTGGCATATTGAGTGCAGCACTTTCACAGCATCATCTTCCAGGATTTGAAAGAGCTCAACTGGAATTCCATCACCTCCACTAGCTTTGTTCATAGTGATGCTTTCTAAAGCCCACTTGACTTCACATTCCATTATGTCTGGCTCTAGGTGAGTGATCACACCATCATGGTTATCTGGGTCATGAGGATCTTTTTTGTACAGTTCTTCTGTGCATTCTTGCCACCTCTTCTTAATATCTTCTGCTTCTGTTAGGTCCATACCATTTCTGTACTTTATTGTGCCCATCTTTCCAAGAAATATTCCTTGAAATATGTAATTTTCTTGAAGAGATCTTTAGTCTTTCCCATTCTATTGTTTTCCTCTATTTCTTTTCATTGATCACTGAGGGAGACTTTCTTATCTCTCCTTGTTATTCTTTGGAACTTTTCATTCAGTTGAGTGTATCTTTCCTTTTTTCCTTTGCCCTTTGCTTCTCTTCTTTTCTCAGCTATTTGTAAGGCCTCCTCAGACAATCATTTTGCCTTTTTCATTTCTTTTTCTTGGGGATGGTCTTGATCACTGCCTTCGATACAATGTTATGAACCTCCACCCATAGTTCTTCAGGCACTCTATCAGATATAATCCCTGAAATCTATTTGTCACTTCCACTGTATAATCGTAAGGGCTTTGATTTAGAAATTGATTTAGAAATTTAGTATTTGATTTATAAACTTACTTTAGAACAAAAACACATAGACCCCAATAAAAACGTTCATATGAAACTGATATGATTGACATGTTATTTTCAGGAAACCATTTTTTCAAACCACAGACCACACAATAGCAACAAAAGACACCTCAGAAACAAAACAGAAGACACATGTTGAGAGATGAAACCACATATAGAGTGCTTTGAAGGTGCTGTCTGACATGCCTGAAATCATCCTTGGTTCCAGGCAATAAAAGCTGACTGTCTAGGCTTGAACTCTCCTACTTGGACTATTCTCAAGGGCCTCTTTCCCTCCCTCTAGCTCCTCTTCCACTTAGCATTCAGGAAGACATTTTGCCAAATAAAATCGGTTCATGTGTTGCCCCACGGAGAAGGCAATGGCACCCCACTCCAGTACTCTTGACTAGAAAATCCCATGGATGGAGGAGCCTGGTGGGCTGCAGTCCATGGGATCGCTGAGGGTCAGACACGACTGAGCAACTTCACTTTCACTTTTCACTTTCATGCATTGGAGAAGGAAATGGCAACCCACTCCAGTGTTCTTGCCTGGAGAATCCCAGGGACGGGGAGCCTGGTGAGCTGCCACCTATGGGGTCGCACAGAGTCGGACATGACTAAGTGACTTAGCAGATGTGTTGCCCCAACTTAAAACCTTCAATAACTCCATGGACTCCTATTTTCCATGGGAGAGCACCTCTCTGTGTTCCATGATTATTTTAAAGAGATGTTGAAAGGCATTTCATCTTTTTAAGGTTTCTTGGGATAATAATTTAGAATATTGGTCCAGCAATGATCAGAGGCTCCTGATCATAGGACTTTTTAGAGCTGTGATTCAAATGTGGGACTCAGAGCTTTCTCTTCTCATGCTATATATATAAAGGCCATATTAAGGGCACAAGGACCTGATATACCAAACGACGCTGTCAGAAATGTCTCCAAGTCCAGATTCATTGACCTTGTATCTGAGGACATTCACGATCCAGTTCCTGCCAAGACCACCCATCTCCATACCCCCAAAACTGTCTATTCCACACATGTTGTCCTATGACTTCTTCAAGCTACTTTATTCACTCCACCTTCCCTGTGTGCCTCCTGCATGAATCTCTATTGCAATGCCAATCAGGTTGCCAATGTGGAGCAAGCCTGAATAGAACAGGGGATGCAATTTATGTGTTGCTCCCTCATCCAATCCCTACTGATTAATTTTAATTCTTCTGGCCTATGTTTATAATTATTTTCCTATTAACTACATTGTTAACCTAACTGGCATTGCTAATCTTGACTAAGTGTTTCTACATTCTCTGCGCCAAGATGCCTTTGAGGGCAGACTCCTGTCATGTGGTACTGAATTTCTAGCAGTGCCTGACACATGAAAAGTGAAAGTGTTAGTCGCTCAGTTGTGTCTGACTCTTGTGTGACACTGGATTGTAGCCCGCCAGGCTCCTCTGTCCATGGGATTCTCCAGGCAAGAATACTGGAGCAGGTTGCCATTTCCTCTTCCAGGGGATCTTCCCAACCCAGGGACTGAAGCCAGGTCTCCTGCACTACAGATGGTTTCTTTACTGTCTGAGTCACCAGGGAAGTCCACATACTAGGTGCCTGTTCAGTATTTGCTGACTGAATTCGACTGTTTCTTAAACGATTCTTTTTTTGATGTGGACCATTTTTTAAACTGTTTATTGAATTTATTACAATATTGCTTCTAAGTATTTTTGTTTTTTTGCCCCCAAGTTCTGTGGAATCTTAGATTCCTGACCAGAGATTGAACTGATATTCCCTGCATTAAAAGGTGAAGTCTTAACCAATGGACCCCAGGGAAGTCCCAGAATTTCACTTTAAATAAAAGATTTCTCCTTCCAAATATCTACCTTCTTCATTGACCTTGTCTGCCTGAACAGTTGATTTTGGAAAGAGAAAGGAAGTAAATTTTAAGAAAGTATTCTTTTCTCTTTTCTCCTATTATAAACCACTGGGTCATAAGTATTGCAACACTTTGTGGCAGTTTCTCTCTGAAGCCTTACAGTTAGTCATTTTGGTTAAAAATGTCCTTACCGATACATGTCTGGCATGATAAGAGCTTTGCGAGAGAACAAATAAAATGCTGCCAAGAAATATAGCCACAGGAACCAAGCTCTATTTTTTTTTCTGCTATTGCTGTTTCAAGGTTAAACACTAGATGGATGAAAAATGTATAGAATTATGGAATTCGAAAAGATTTGAAGTGACTTTAAAGGTCATTTGCCTCATCACTTTCCTGAACCCCAATATTTTTGTTACCAAGTGGACGTACATTTTCTTTTTAGACACAACAGTTCCATTGGTAGGGAATTAAGCCCTATCTCTCTTGTGGTACATCTGACTGGTGTGAGAAGTGTTTCTATTGACACATATTCATGTATATTCACACATATATATAATATACACCTGTAAGTCTAACCATGCTCTAAGAAGTCAAGAGAAAAAATTTCACACCCTTTGCCACATGGCAACTGTTTAAATAATCAGCCCAAATTCTTCAACTCTTCCGTATCTGCCTCCAGTTTACCATTCAATTGCCTCCTATGCTTTCTTATCTCAACAATTATTTTGTTACTTTTAAGGAATGGCATACAAAAAAATGAACCCTAAATTCCATGTGTGTCATCAGTTCAGTTCAGTTCGTCGCTCAGTCGTGTCCGACTCTGTGTGACCCCATGAATCACAGCACGCCAGGCCTCCCTGTCCATCACCAACTCCTGGAGCTCACTCAGACTCGCGTCCATTGAGTCCATGATGCCATCCAGCCATCTCATCCTCGGTCATCCCCTTCTCCTCCTGCCTCCAATCCCTCCCAGCATCAGAGTCTTTTCCAATGAGTCAACTCTTCGCATGAGATGGCCAAAGTACTGGAGTTTCAGCTTTAGCTTCATTCCTTCCAAAGAAATCCCAGGGCTGATCTCCCTCAGAATGGACTGGTTGGATCTCCTTGCAGTCCAAGGGACTCTCAAGAGTCTTCTCCAACACCACAGTTCAAAAGCATCAATTCTTCTGCGCTCAGCCTTCTTCACAGTCCAACTCTCACATCCATACATGACCATCGCGTCCATTGAGTCCATGATGCCATCCAGCCATCTCATCCTCGGTCATCCCCTTCTCCTCCTGCCTCCAATCCCTCCCAGCATCAGAGTCTTTTCCAATGAGTCAACTCTTCGCATGAGATGGCCAAAGTACTGGAGTTTCAGCTTTAGCTTCATTCCTTCCAAAGAAATCCCAGGGCTGATCTCCCTCAGAATGGACTGGTTGGATCTCCTTGCAGTCCAAGGGACTCTCAAGAGTCTTCTCCAACACCACAGTTCAAAGGCATCAATTCTTCGGCGCTCAGCCTTCTTCACAGTCCAACTCTCACATCCATACATGACCACTGGAAAAACCATAGACTTGCATAGTCAGCACTTAAAAATTAGAAACCTTAGTTAAGGTACTATAATTACTCTTGTTTTTATGCAATGATATTAAACTATTGAAAATTTTAATGTTGCATTGTCCTCTGCACCTCTTTGGCCTTCATATAATACTATGCAATTTATCAGTCCATATGCTCCATTATGTAGTCATGAATTTCGACCTTTGGAACCATATGTGGAAACTTAAATTTATTCTTTGTCTTTAAAAACATTTTCCCAGTCTATTGTAATATTCTATCATGGTTTTGTTTTCAATGGAACATTTACTGAGCATCTAAAAGGTATGAGACTCATATTAGACAGTGAGGATGCAAAAATTTGAGAAGACATATTCACTGCCTTCTAGAAACTAGAATTCTTTGAGAGAAGACAGGCGGTAAAATCAATAATTACAGGACAACTTGGAGACAACTTTAACCAAGCTAAACAGTCAAGAAGGGTCCTGGGAGCATGATAGCAATAATTTCACTCCAGAATCACCTCTACCAGGATTCTCTACATGTATTTGCAAATGGACTTTGAAGGAGACTTTCTTTGCTTATGAAAATGCCCTGAGGCAATCGGTTAATTTGGGCTAAATCACAAGGGAAGAATAACAATGTACACCAAGACTAGATAACAAAAAGGATTAAATTTCATGTGTTTCTAGCAGAGACATTACTTTGCCGACTAAGGTCCATCTAGTCAAGGCTATGGTTTTTCCTGTGGTCATGTATGGATGTGAGAGTTGGACTATGAAGAAGGCTGAGCGCCGAAGAATTGATGCTTTTGAACTGTGGTGTTGGAGAAGACTCTTGAGAGTCCCTTGGACTGCAAGGAGATCCAACCAGTCCATTCTGAAGGTTGATCTAACCCTGGGATTTCTTTGGAAAGAATGATGCTAAAGCTAAAACTCCAGTACTTTGGCCACCTCATGCGAAGAGTTGACTAATGGGAAAGACTCTGATACTGGGAGGGATTGGGGGCAGGAGGAGAAGGGGATGACCAAGGATGAGATGGCTGGATGGCATCACTGACTCAATGGATGTGAGTCTGAGTGAACTCCAGGAGTTGGTGATGGACAGGGAGGCCTGGCGTGCTGTGGTGATTCATGGGGTTGCAAAGAGTCAGACACAACTGAGCGACAGAACTGACTGAACTGACCTCATCCAATCCCTACTGATTAATTTTAATTCTTCTGGTCTATGTTTATAATTATTTTCCTATTAGCTACGTTGTTAACCTAACTGGCATTGCTAACTTTGACTAAGTGTTTCTACATTCTCTGCCATGTATTTTCCTTACTTTTAAGCTTGTTTACGTGGTTCTTTATTCTAAGGACATTCTTTTCCGTTTTCACTAAATACTCTGCATCCTTGAAGTTTCAGTTATGATGTCACACTTCCTCCTGAAAATCATCCATAAAATGACCTCTCAAGTTATCCTTCCTGGGTTCCCATCCAGTGTCTACCATTTAGTACCCACTGGCAAATTAACCTCTCTGCCCTTAGAGCTTTTATCTGTAACATGTAAGAAGATAGCTCTTGTTTTATGGATTAACTGACACAATGCATATAAAGACCTAGTACAGAACTTAGAAATAAGTAGAAGTTAATCATTTTTATCATTTTCATGATTGTAATTACCTCTTACTTTTTTCTATGTCTTGTACTCAGTCTTAGCAGAGAATCTTTATGGTTTGTCATTTAATGCCTTCCACATAATAGCAGTAACTGAAAAATATTCATAGTATATGAATGGACAGATAAATATGGATATAACAAATATATCCACAAATATATAACAAATATCCTATATTATATAGGATAAAAGGTCTAGAAAATGTCTCTTCATTTTGCTGATTTTATTATTTATGTTTTACCACGAAAGCTGCAAGGTCATAGCATTAATGCAAATTGAAGTTAAATTTTGTAACTCAAGCCAGGTTTGGGACTTAAAAATTATGTTCAGATATTCTGCTTCTGACCAAAGAAGCAAATATTTGATATCACTGTTAAATTCTACACTTTAACATTATGTCTCAGCAAATTAAAATCTTCTGAAAGTTGTTCCTCTTTTTGAGTGTATTATGAAATATTTAAGTCTTAAATAGTTTAATCCTTCCTTTGAAAGCAACTTCCTTAACCATAGACATTGAGGTACATTAGACAAAATGTACCAGAATAATATTTCTTCATCCATAGTCATGGACCCCCTAAAGCTCCCGAAACCTTTGTCATTCTATTGGATTGTATATTTCACAGAAAACAGCTATTGCTTTCATCACACTTTCAAATGCTTTCTGAACTGAGATTCAGTACATTAAAGCCACTGATGACTTAGAGTTTCTGGAAAGACTATTCCTTTGGCTAGTAAATTCCTTAGTAGAAAAGGGTTTTTTTGTTTAAATTTGCTTGTTTTTAAGTTCTTGATTATTGAAATATTTGCATTTATAGTTTTGGTAAACTCAAATAAGCCTCCAAATCTTAAACTTAAAAGATCAACAACTATCTGATGAATTTTAGTACTAAGAAATGTAATAACAGGAGAATTCATAGCTTGAAATCATATTACAAGAGAAAAAAGTGAAAATGATAACAATCAGTAAGGTAAATGAGAAAGAAATTCAGATTTTAAAAATAAGTACAACTGGAAATGAAAAAAAAATTCTTAAAATTGGAAATTCAATGATGCATTGAAGAGGAAGTTAGTCTCAGAAGAAAAAAAAGTATAAATGAACTAAAATATAGACCTGATAAGATTACTCAAAATGAAGCATGGAGTGGAAAAAGGAAACAAAATACAGAAATACAAGATACACATACCAAAAACATTCAACTTAAGAAGGAATGGAATTATAGATGAATAAGGAAATCAAAAGGAATGGATAAGAATTTTCCAGAATTTTAATGAAAGGCTTTTATATTCCAAATGAAGAAACATATGATCGGAAGCATGATGAATAAGGAGTCCATAGCTAGACATATAGACAAGTTTGGCGAAAATGCAAAACACACACACAAAAAGAAAATCTTAGAGAAAGCAAATAAATATGGTATAGGCAGTTTCTTCTTCTGTCTCAGATGTGTGTCTGTACATGTGCGTCTGTGCGTGTGTGCATGCATATGTGTGTGTCTATTGTTCCAGTCCCTCCACTGGCCATAATCTGGAGCTTCAATATTAACACAGCTTGTCAATGCAATACTTGAGAAGCAAAATGTGCAAAGTAGCCACCTTTGCCACATTATGTTACAAATGGACCCTTTTATTTAAAATCTCAGATATCATACATTTGTTTTTAAATATCTTCGAGAACATGTTTAATTTTGACAACTTGTCTATCTCTGAGCTCCTGTGAAATATATAGATACAGAAGATTTAGGTACATTTCTGTTAAAAAGGAGTCTTAATTATCTATTTCCCTACATCTGACCTGACAAAATGTAGCTTTTTTTGTCTACTTTTGCTTTGCGCTTCAAATGGTTCAACCCATGCTTAGCTAAGAATGACTCATCCCAAAATGCTAGTGTTGATTTGTTCCCAGGGTATCTGGATTTTATTTGTGATTGGGCATATTTTTGTCAGAGGCAAGTAAAAAGTTGCCATAAAATACAGTTAACTCTTTCAAATCTTAAAACTTTCAAGTGTGCAGTCACTCAATAGTGCCCAACTCTGCAACCCCATGGATAGCCCACCAGGCATTTCTGTCTGTGGGATTTTACAGGCAAGAATACTGGAGTGGGTTGCATTTCCTTCTCTAGGGGATCCTCCCAACTCAGGGATTGAACCTACATCTCTTGAGTAGGAGGTAGATTTTTTACTTCTATCATCACCTGGGAAGCAAAACTTCATAAAACTAAATCAAATTAGTGAATTTTGCTTATTAGTTTATTGTAAATAAACACATGGACATCACCAGATGGTCAACACTGAAATCAGATTGATCATATTCTTTGCAGTCAAAGATGGAGACGCTCTATACAGTCAATAAAAACAAGACCAGGAGCTGACTGTGGCTAGATCATGAACTCCTTATTACCAAATTCAGACTTAAATTGAAGAAAGTAGGGAAAACTGCTAGACCATTCAGGTACGACCTAGATCAAATCCCTTATGATTATACAGTGGAAGTGAGAAATAGATTTAAGGGTCTAGATCTGATAGAATGCCTGATGAACTCTGGAATGAGGTTCATGACATTGTAGAGGAGACAGGGATCAAGATCACCTCCGTGGAAAAGAAATGCAAAAAAGCAAAATAGCTGTCTGGGAAGGCCTTAAAAATAGCTGTGAAAAGAAGAGAGGCGAAAAGCAAAAGAGAAAAGGAAAGATATAAGCATCTGAATGCAGAAATCCAAAGAATAGCAAGAAGAGATAAGAAAGCATTCTTCAGCGATCAATGCAAACAAATAGAGGAAAAGAACAAAATGGGAAAGACTAGAGATCTCTTCAAGAAAATTAAAGATACCAAGGGAACATTTCATGTGAAGACGGGCTCAATAAAGGACAGAAATGGTATGGACCTAACAAAAGCAGAAGATATTAAGAAGAGGTGGCAAGAATACACAGAAGAACTGTACAGAAAAAATCTTCATGACCCAGATAATCATGATGGTGTGATCACCCATCTAGAGCCAGACATCCTGGAATGTGATGTCAAGTGGGCCTTAGAAAGCATCACTACGAACAAAGCTAATGGAGGTGATGGAATTCCAGTTGAGCTGTTTCAAATCCTGAAAGATGATGCTGTGAAAGTGCTGCACTCAATATGCCAGCAAATTTGGAAAACTCAGCAGTGGCCACAGGACTGGAAAAGGTCAGATTTCATTCTAAACTCAAAGAAAGGCAATGCCAAAGAATGCACACTTAAGTCCAGATAATCATGATGGTGTGATCACCCATCTAGAGCCAGACATCCTGGAATGTGATGTCAAGTGGGCCTTAGAAAGCATCACTACGAACAAAGCTAATGGAGGTGATGGAATTCCAGTTGAGCTGTTTCAAATCCTGAAAGATGATGCTGTGAAAGTGCTGCACTCAATATGCCAGCAAATTTGGAAAACTCAGCAGTGGCCACAGGACTGGAAAAGGTCAGATTTCATTCTAAACTCAAAGAAAGGCAATGCCAAAGAATGCACACTTAAGCGCAGGTGGCACAGGTGCCCGGTGCACTTAAGTGTGGCCGAGAGCTACCCCACGTCGGAGGTCAGGGGTGGCAGCCTAGAGTGCCAGGCTGCGAGGGTGCAGGAACGGCCGAGAGGAACTATCCTGCATTTGAGGTCAGGGGCGGTGGCCAAGAGGAGCTACCCCCCGTCCGAGGTCAGGGCTAAGGCCGGGAGGAGTTACCTCGCGTCCAAGGTCAAGGGCGGCAGTCGGGAGGAGACACCCCGCATCTGAGGTCTGGGGCAGCCAGGAGAAGCACCTCGTGCCCGAGGCCAGGGGCAGCAGCTGGGAGGAGCCACCCAAGCCCGAGACCAGGGCCGGCGGCTGGGAAGAGCAACCCAAGGAGTGGTGGCTGGGCAGGAACAGGAGGGCCTAAAGGAGCTATCCCACGTTGAAGGTCAGGAATGGTGGCGGTAAGGAGATACCCCTCGTCCAAGGTAAGGAGCAGCAGCTGTGCTTTGCCGGAGCAGCCATGAAGAGATACCCCATGCCCAAGGTAAGAGAAAACCAAGTAAGATGGTAGGTATTGCAAGAGGGCCTCAGAGGGCAGACACACTGAAACCATATTCACAGAAAACTAGTCAATCTAATCACACTAGGATCACAGCCTTATCTAACTTAATGAAACCAAGCCATGCCTCCAGTNGATCCCGCTCCTTAGTAGATACACCAACAATGTAGGAAGGACTCTTTTCCTATTTTTCCACCAAATAATCTGACAATACCAATCACCACCAGAAAACAAGTTCCATTTGTGTATGAAGGAAAACACAGTTCTCAAATTATATGTCTCCCCTGGCCAGAATTGTACTTGGACAATCACATCACAAACAAAGAACCCCAGCATCTAATGGGCCAGGAGGACTTAATTCTAATGTGCTGCAGAACACAATCTATAGAAAAAAGTTCAATGGTAAGAATAGAATGAGGCTCAAATATAGAAACAGTAATCTACAAATATTTCTGAATTAATATAAGCTTTGACTTTAAGAAGTTATGATTCTTAAATTTTGAATATCAAGCATGATATACTCATTCAAGTGCAAAAATTTTATTGTCTAAAGACCTCATGTGAACATCCTCTTCACAGTTCATGTTTGATCTTGCCTGGAGAATCCCAGGGATAGGAGAGCCTGGTGGTCTGCTGTCTATGGGGTCACACAGAGTCAGACACAACTGAAGTGACTTAGCAGCAGCAGCAGCAGCCTGATTTAATCAATCTCCACAGAACATTGGGATATAGTATCAATAATCATGTAAGATTTCATGTAATGATTATTTCTCAGATTTTAATATTCTTTTCCAATATTGGTTGTATATATCTTGAAAAGTACAATATATTAACTTTATAAAAGATATGTAGCTGCAATGGTGGAAACCACAGTTTCCATTAGAGACTTAGGTAAAAATGGTCAGGGGAAGATGAACGCTCAGGCTTTGATAAATAAAATGACCTGGCTTCACTTTTTGCAGATCCTATTTGAGATCTTTCTTTTGATCTGCTCCGAATTCTTGTGTTTTTTAACTTCATGATTTTTATAAGACTATGAAATTTTCCTTTAAAACATGTGCCAAATGTTTCAAAACAAAACTGAACTGTCATCAAAGGAAATTGTGATACAAGAGGAAGCTGAGGAATTGGTTCATGTAAGAGATACTGTCACATTTCAAAAGGTTCTGTAGAAAAATGATAATTGGCATTTCAAAGCTGAGACACAATTACATGATCATCAGCAATCCAAGATCTGTGCCTGGGAGTCAGAAGGAAAAAGTCCAGTGAAAATTTGAGTTCCCCTGTTCCTGTGGAAAGTCCATGTGGATCTCATGGACAGTAATTGGATTGCATGGAATAACCCCTCACTGCTATGCAACTGTCAAAATCCCTGGCAGGAAGGGAACAAATGCTGACTTTTCAGAGTTGTGAAAGAATCTTCATTTGAGCAAAGAAAATACAGCATGCAAGAGATGAGCTGTGTTGAGTCAGTTTTCTGAATATTGCCCCTTTGTGTCCAACTGATAATGAACAGGGTACGGGTAAGTAATCAAGCACTCAATTTATGAAACAAATACAATACTGAAGCATTATATCGAGTGGTCTAGGAAATATAAACAAGCATAAACCTAGCTCCCTCCAAGAAGATTATAAACTTATTTTAATTCATAAAGACATGGCTTCTAAGTAAGTGTAACTCATTTATTGAATGGAATGAACTCCATAGAAACATAAACAAGAAAGAGCTTTATCTTTCTCCACTATGACCTTCAAACATACCATCAGATCACCTTTTATCACATGCAGGGAAACTGAAAATTTTACTTTAAGGTATTAAAAAATCTGGTCTACTTAAACCCCTAAAACTCATATGTCTTTGCCCTGCCAAATAAAGATAGTGTAGCTTCTTAAATCGGAGAAGGCAATGGCAACCCACTCAGTATTCTTGCCTGGAGAATCGCAGGGACAGAGGAGCCCAGAGGGTTACCATCCATGGGGTCACACAGAGTCGGACATGACTGAAGCAACTTAGCAGTAGCAGCTTCTTTGATGGCTGACATTATAGACTACTTTAAGTAAAAACTCTTTTTGCATTTATGCCTGAAATTCCTAAGAACATATGTTGCTTCCCCTGTCTTTCCTGCCCAGTTCTAGCAACAGGATAAGCCAGATATTTGAAGATCTGTAGGTTAGCAAACATCCAGCCAGTATAGAAGACACTTGTCTCTCCAACCTTTTGGATGCCTCTTTAACTTGGATCGATTGGTGAGAAAGCAGACTCATCTTTCTAATCTCATAAATTTCATTTAAAAATCTTCATGATAAATCTCTAGCCTTTCTTACAATGGATAGTTAAGGGAGTGACAGAAACTGGTCAAAGACCACGTAGGCTACCTCTTAGTATATCCCCATGGATGTATTTTAAGAATTCTGCTTAGAATTTAGGAATCTATCATCCACTGTCCCAGCTTTTAGGGTTAGGTACTATTTTGGGATAACACAGATTGTGTTGTTCCATATCCTATTCTAGTAAGTGTAAGTGAATAAAGGATCTAACTTTCTTAATTTACATCATAGGGGCTGATTTGCCTCAAAGATTCATGAAGCATAAAGTTCAGGACATCTTATTTGTTTCCAAGGACCTGTGCCTCATTTTGTATCTATAATTTTGTATTCTTCTCCTTAAAGTTGTCTCTCTTAAATATGTAAGCTTTAGGGCATACAGAAATTGGATTTACTCCTGAAAGTGCATGATTAGTTGAAGACCATTAAGTTTAACTTAGAGGTGGCCAAGTCACTACTGGGACTTTCAGGGAAATCTACATAAAGGAGGACTTTAAAGATTTCTCATTTAAGGATTTTTTAAGGGAGACGTGATTGTGGAATTAATATAGATTCTATATAGACCTATAATTTTAAAGGACTCTAAGAAATAGCAGAGTATTTCAAGGAAACACTTTTGCTGTGCTATCACCAATATGCTATTTCCATGAGATTAATGTTCTGCATCTAGAATAGGGCATAAGAGTCTTTCCATTTGATGTAAGTAATGCAGCAGTATACGTGCTTCCTCTCACTTCCAATCATTTAGGCATCTTATTTGATCCTTAATCCTAAATGTCATTTTAGGAATGCCGTACACAGAAGCCAAGAGATCTTTTCAAACTAAATTTAACCCAAATTTCACATATATTAAATACCTCTGTAACTTTTCCACATGTATTTTTGGTGATATCTCAACTTAGGATATCATTGATAATGTACCACCTTCTTCATTAATAGACTATTTTCCCTTCTAATTCTGTCCATTGCTCAATCTCTATTCTCCTGTTCTAGTCTTATCTTTCTGTATCCGTTTAAAAATATACAAAGAACTTCAAAAGCCTTTTTTGTCTTTGTTTTACTTTTGCATTTTTCTCCTTGAACATTACTATTTGTTTTACTAATGCTTTTCAGGTAACTTTTCAATAGGCTTTGAAGTGCTTCCCTTTCATGTAAAACACTTCTGCTTATAAAAAAAAAAAAAAGCCACTCATTTGTTCAGTTCTGTGTTTGTGAACTACGTTGCTTTGTAGTAAAAACTGAGCTATTTGGTGTACTTTGCATTCACAAGGAATATAAGATGCGTTAGGATAATAGAATGGTTTGATTGGGCAGTCCCAGGCTCTCACAGAATCCCACTGAGAATAAGAGGACCTGCTTCTCAAATGCACAGACTTCAAATACAATAGGCTTTGAAGTGCTTCCCTTTCATGTAAAACACTTCTGCTTATAAAAAAAAAAAAAAGCCACTCATTTGTTCAGTTCTGTGTTTGTGAACTACGTTGCTTTGTAGTAAAAACTGAGCTATTTGGTGTACTTTGCATTCACGAGGAATATAAGATGCGTTAGGATAATAGAATGGTTTGATTGGGCAGTCCCAGGCTCTCACAGAATCCCACTGAGAATAAGAGGACCTGCTTCTCAAATGCACAGACTTCAAATTAGTGTTTCTTTGTCTTCCAACATAACACTTTTCAAACCCATCAAGGGGATACCACTTCCTTCAACTTTTCCTCTACTATTACTCTCAAAATGTCTTCTGACCATTTATGTCCCAGAAATATGACAAACTGTGATTTTGGAGTCTGGAGGCAGCCACAGCTTTAATACACATGGATTGCTAAATCTTAGTTGCTAAATCTTGCCTGGTCTTTTGTGACCCCATGGACTGTAGCCCGCCAGGCTCCTCTGTCCATGGGTTTCCAGGCAAGCGTACTGGAGCGAGTTACCCTCTCCTTCTCCAGGGCATCTTCCCAATCCAGGGACTGAATCTGTGAACTCCTGCCATGTCTCCTGCAGTGACAGGCAGATTTTTTCCTACTGAGCCACCAGGGAAACCCAAGAAATGTGGATAGATGAAGTTAAAAAAATAAGAAAAGACTCTAATCATCATTTAAAAGAATATCATTCTAACAGCATATTTTGAGAATCAAGAAGACTCATATAAAGAGTTCTATAATGGAAAGGTAGTCTATCATTCTTTAATGTTCATTAAAAGAATGAAATATTTCTTGCAGTTTTTCTAACAAATTTTGCCTTAAAATAATGTGTGTTACCTCATATTTTAATAGAATATCTATGTAGATAAATATATATGTGTGCATGTGCTGATAACAATAAAATATGGCAGCTATCCATTAAATGAACATTTGTGTTGTTCCCCTCCCCCCTCAGATTAAGTAATAGAAACAAAACTAACTGAAAATCCCTTTATCTAACTTCAAGGAACAGACTTATTCAGAAATCTTATTCAACTTATTCAGCTAGAAATCAATTTAACCATTACCCCTTTATGAAGATCTGATGACATAAAATATAAATTTTCTTCATTCTAAAATACATTAACTTTTTCTAGACTCTATTTTATTTATTTTATCTTTATATTTAGATAAAATATCTAAAACTATATTCAGCATCCAAGGGCTGATGCTAAACCCATACCAAAGCCAAAATTATAAAAGTGATATTGCTTTCTAAAAGCATATAAGCAATAGTACACACCTTAGTGAATGAATTCTTGAATCTAATGTAGCATTTTAATTTTGTGTCTGCTCCTACTCCATATAGTCACAGTACAATTTGAAATTCTCAGAGTTCTTTTTCGTAGAAAATATTAATAACTAAAACTGGTATCATTAGAGAGCATAATAAAATGTTTTTAATCACAGATTTGTGATCATTCTCAGTATGTCATTCCTCCAGTTTAATGCCTTAAAATAGCAATTACAATACTCTAAATCTAATTTATTAAGATGACAATAATGGAATTAGAGGATGAATGCACAGATAAAAATCTCTTCACCAAATGAAGAATAATTATTCCTGCTGGAAGATTATCAGAAACAATTTTGGGCTTCTCTAATATCATACTAGGTAATTTGCTATATTTAATGAGATTGCAAATATTTACTACTTAGTAACTCTTGTAAAATTCAATATAGTCTACAAGTAAGATTAGTGTTAGTGTTAGTCGCTCAGTCGTGCCCGACTCTTTGCTACCCCATGAACTGCAGCCCACCAGGCTCCTCTGTCCATGAGATTTTCCAGGCAAGGATACTGGAGTGGGTTGCCATTTCCTTCTCCAGGGGATCTTCCCAACACCGGGATCGAACCCGGGTCTCCTGCACTGCAGGCAGATTCTTTACTGACTGAGCCATATAAAAGTCAATTCAAATACCGTTTACTTCAGTGTATAAGGAAATATGAATGTTATATTTAAATATCACACTTGAGTTTACTTTAGAGTAGAAATGCACTTAGAAATAATATAGTCTAATCTCATTTATGAGTTAACCGAGTTCCAAAGAAGCTAAAAAAAGTAAGTAAAAGACTATGCTAATAGGGAATTGCCTGGTGTTCAGTGGTTAGGACTCCATGCTATCACTGACTAGCGCCAGGATTCTATGCCTGGTTGGAGAACTCAATTTCACAAGCTGAGTGACCTGGCCAAAAACTAATTAATAGTGTATATTAATAGTCTGTAGCAATGGTAAGATTAGAGTCTATTTCACCTAATTTCATGCTCAGAGGACTGAGCTTCACCAAGGACTTATTACTCAGGCAAAATTGGGAGCAGAGCTCGATCAGTTAACAAATGAAGCCTTGGTCATAAAAAGAAGGCAACTCTCTCTGAATTTTCCTCTGTTTCTAGAGTAAACTTTTTATCAAAAAAAAAAAAAGTAGGGCTCATTGCTTATCAAAACATTCAAGCTACCATACCTTGCTTAAACCCTTTCTGAACACTGTTAAATTTTTGTAAATTGTCAAATTGCTATTGACTTTAGCTTTTCCCCAAATTGAAAGCAATCTAAACATGTAGTTGTGAGACTTGTGGTTTATCTATTTAGTGCAGCTGCTAAAATTGCCTGGATTTAGATACCCAGCGGCTTAGCCACTTTCATTCCTATGTACATACCCACCAGAAATGCACACACACGTGTATCAAAATGAATGTGCAGTAACATTCATAGAGACTTTATTCATAACAGTCATTAAGATGAAGCAATCCAAGAAAGCTGTGGTACATATACACAATGGAGTATTACTCAGCCATTAAAAAGAATATGTTTGAATCAGTTCTAATGAGGTGGATGAAACTGGAGCCTATTATACAGAGTGAAGTAAGCCAGAAAGAAAAACACCAACACAGTACACTAATGCATATATATGGAATTTAGAAAGATGGTAATGATAACCCTGTATGTGAGACAGCAAAAGAGACATAGATGTATAGAACAGTCTTTTGGACTCTGTGGGAGGGGGAGAGAGTGGGATGATTTGGGAGAATGACATTGAAACATGTATAATATCATATATGAGACGAGTTGCCAGCCCAGGGTCAATGCATGATACTGGATGCTTGGGGCTGGTGCACTGGGACGACCCAGAGGGATGGTATGGGGAGGGAGGAGGGGGGGATTCAGAATGGGGAACCCGTGTATACCTTGGTGGATTCATGTTGATGTATGGCAAAACCAATAAAATATTGTAAAGTTATGAACCTCAAATTAAAATAAATAAATTTATATTAAAAACAAAAGATGAAGCAATCCAAATGTTCAGTAGTTTTTTCTTTTAAATTGGGGCGCAGTTGTTTTACAATGTTGTGTTGGTTTTTACTCTACAGCAAAGTGAACTGGCTATATGTATACATAATGTGGATAAATAAATTCTGGCTTATTCATGACATAGAATAGTACATAATAATGAAAAATGAACAAACCAGTTATAGCCAACAGCATTAGTGTTTCTCACAAACACAGAATTTAGTGAAAGAAGGAGGGATAGCAAAGGATAAATGCTGCAGTTTCTATTTACATGAAGGAAAAAAATGATCAAAACGAATGTGTTTTGTTAGAATTCACAATAATAGCTACGTTTGAGGAGGAGAGAGATGAGATGCTTTGCAGAGTGTTGCTGGCAATATTGTACTTCTTGACTAAGGTAATATGACACTTTTTCAAGTTGTTAAATGAGACTAGTGAACTTTTATATATGTATGCCATATTTCAATAGAAGCATCTTTAAAATGCTATTGAGGAATGTATAGTGATGATAGGTAATAAACATGAATTTTTATAATTACTAAAACAATTTTAATCATTAAGAGAGAGATCTTAATGTATTATGAAAAGTATGAAAAGGCAAAATGATAGGATACTGAAAGAGGAACTCCCCAGGTCGGTAGGTGCCTAATATGCTACTGGAGATCAATGGAGAAACAACTCCAGAAAAGGATGAAGGGATGGAGCCAAAGCAAAAACAATACCCAGCTGTGGATGTGACTGCTGATAGAAGCAAAGTCTGATGCTGTAAAGAGCAATATTGCATAGGAACCTAGTATGTTAGGTCCATGAATCAAAGCAAATTGGAAGTGGTCAAACAAGAGATGTCAAGAGTGAACGTTGACATTCTAGGAATCAGCAAACTAAGATGGACTGGAATGGGTGAATTTAACTCAGATGACCTTATATCTACGACTGTGGTCAGGAATCCCTTAGAAGAGATGGAGTAGCCATTATGGTCAAAATAGGAGTCCAAAATGCAGTACTTGGATGCAATTTCAAAAATGACAGAATGATCCCTGTTCCTTTCCAAGGCAAACCATTCAATATCATGGTAATCCAAGCCTATGCCTCAATCAGTAACACTGAAAAAACTGAAGTTGAACGATTCTATGAAGACCTACAAGACCTTTTAGAACTAACATTCAAAAAAAAGATGCCCTTTTCATTATAGGGGACTGGAATGCAAAAGTAGAAAGTCAAGAAACACCTGGAGTAACAGGCAAATTTGGCCTTGGAGTACGGAATGAAGCAGGGCAAATGCTCATAGAGTTCTGCCAAGAGAATGCACTGGGCATAGCAAACACCCTCTTCCAACAACAACAACACAAGATAAGACTCTACACATGGACATCACCAGATGGTCAACACCAAAATCAGATTGATTATATTATTTGCAGCCAAAGATGGAGAAGCTCTATACAGTCAGCAAAAACAAGACTGGGAGCTGACTGTGGCTCAGAGCATGAACTCCTTATTGCCAAATTTAGATTTAAATTGAAGAAAGTAGGGAAAACCACTAGACCATTCAGGTGTGACCTCAATCAAATCCCTTATGATTATACAGTGGAAGTGAGAAATAGATTTAAGGGACTGTATCTGATAGATACAGTGAGTGATGAACTATGGACGGAGGTTTGTTACACTGTACAGGAGACAGGGATCAGGACCATCTCTGTGGAAAAGAAATGCAAAACAGCAAAATGGCGGTCTGCGGAGGCCTTACAAATAGCTGTGAAGAGAGCCAAAAAGCAAAGGAGAAAATGAAAGATATACCCATATGAATGCAGAGTTCCAAAGAATAGCAAGGAAAGATAAGAAAGCCTTCCTCAGCAATCAATGCAAAATGTTCTCCTGTAAGAGTTTTATAGTTTCTTGTCTTACATTTAGATCTTTAATCCATTTTGAGTTTATTTTTGTGTATGGTGTTAGAAAGTGATCTAGTTTCATTCTTTTACAAGTGGTTGACCAGTTTTCCCAGTGCCACTTGTTAAAGAGATTGTCTTTAATCCACTGTATATTCTTGCCTCCTTTGTTGAAGATAAGGTGTCCATAGGTGTGTGGACTTATCTCTGGGCTTTCTATTTTGTTCCATTGATCTATATTTCCGTCTTTGTGCCAGTACCATACTGTCTTGATGACTGTGGCTTTGCAGTAGATCCTGAAGTCAGGCAGGTTGATTCCTCCAGTTCCATTCTTCTTTCTCAAGATGGCTTTGGCTATTTGAGGTTTTTTGTATTTCCATACAAATCTTGAAATTATTTGTTCTAGCTCTGTGAAAAATACCGCTGGTAGCTTGATAGGAATTGCATTGAATCTGTAGATTGTTTTGGGTAGTATACTCATTTTCACTATATTGATTCTTCCGATCCATGAACATGGTATATTTCTCCATCGATTAGTGTCCTCTTTGATTTCTTTCATATTCTTTTACATGCAACAGTCCAGGTTTCCCAGGACCACTTATTGAAGAGACTATCTTTTCTTTATCTTACATTCTTGCCTCCTTTGTTGTAGATTAATTGACCATAATGTTTGGATTTATTCCTCAGTTTTCCATTCTGTTCCATTGATCTACTGTCAGTTTTTGTGCCAATACCATACTGTAGCTGACTTTTTGATTGCTATAGCTTTATAGTATTGTCTGAAGTCAAGAAGCATGATACCTCCAGTTTGCTGTTTTCTCAACTTTGCCTTGACTATTCGGGGATTTCTGCACTTTCAAAAAAATTTCAGGATTGCTTGTTCTAGTTTGGTGAAAAATATCATGAGTATTTTGATAGTAATTGCATTAAATCTGTAGATTGCTTTAGGTAGCATAGACATTCTAACATTAATTCTAATCCATGAATAAAAATATCTTTCCAATTCTTGGTATCATCTTCAATTTCCTTTACCAATATTTTCTAGATTTTAGAGTATAAGTCTTTTTACCTCTTTGGCTAAATTTATTGCTAGGTATTTTTTATGTTTGATGTGATTTCAAACAAGATTGTTTTCTTGATCTTCCTGAAATTTATTATTAGTGTATGAAAAAGCAACAGATTTCTGTGTATTCATCTTATACCCTGAAACTTTCCTGAATTAATTTTGAGTCCCTTGATTTTAAAGGGCAGTTCAGTCATATGTCTAATCCAAATGTCATAAAGAGCACATTCACCTTTTTTTCCCACTTATGCAATGTTCCCTCCGGTCTTTCATTTTAATAATTACTATTAAAGCTATGTTTTTTCAAAGAAATACAGAAATAGGTGGGGAGAATTTTGTTCCATAGCAAACAGTAGGACTTATAAAGTACAATCATCCTAAATTAAACCTCAAGAAAACTCTTTCTGAAAACTCTCATGATAGGAAGACTGGGAGAAGAAAGAAATAAAATTTTATGATAAAAGAAATTTGGAAGCCAAGTATGCAAGCACACTTTGAATTTTTTAGTATACTGAAATAAAGCAACAAAAATATCAAAACAAGATAATATCCACACTAGCTTATGTATGTTTAATTAATAAGCATATATTAAGAATGCTGCTACTCCTGCTAAGTCACTTCAGTCGTGTCCTTCTCTGTGCTACTCCATGGACTGCAGCCACCCAGGTTCCTCTGTCCATGAGATTTTCCAGACAAGAGTACTGGATTGGGTATATTAAGAAAGTTCCATATATTCATTTTCACTAGATTTCTAGAAAATCTCTCCTTTTGAACCTTTAGTAAATACTCATAAATTATGGATAGTATGAATATTAGAGTGCATATATCCCATGCCTCTCCATTTAAATTTTAATTTCTTTATGATTTTAGTAGAGTTGTTGACTGTCATCTCTTTGGTCTCAGTCAGTTACCAAGTATTTTCTATGTACTTACTAGTTCTTTTCCATCTTCATAGTTACAGCTTTGCTCAACTGGAAAAATGCAATAAACTCCCAACTGGTTGATTTAAGGTTTTTCAATAAGAACTTTCAGTGGTCTTTGAATATATCTTCACTGTAGCATATAACATAATTGCATAAAGATGGAGAAGAAATCTTATAAATAACATTTTATAATACCTAATGAAAACTTAACTTTTGGTTGTATAAAATAACAATAAACATATAATACTCCAAGAAGATACATTTCCCACTGTCCTACAAAGAATAAAATTCTAAAGTCAAGAGTAGATGTAGGGATTTTTTAGACCACTTTTTTCCTGATGAAAGAAGAGTAACGATAACGGCCAGAAATGGTATGGATCTAACAGAAGCAGAAGATATTAAGAAGGGGTGGCAAGAACACACAGAAGAACTGTACAAAAAAGATCTTCATGACCTGGATAATCATGATGGTGTGATCACTCATCTACAGCCAGACATCCTGGAATGCGAAGTCAAGTGGGCCTTAGAAAGCATCAGTACAAACAAAGCTAGTGGAGGTGATGGAATTCCAGCTGAGCTATTCCAAATCCTGAAAGAGGATGCTGTGAAAGTGCTGCACTCAATATGCCAGCAAATTTGGAAAACTCAGCAGTGGCCACAGGACTGGAAAAGGTCAGTTTTTATTCCAATCCCAAAGAAATGCAATGCCAAAGAATGCTCAAACTACTGCACAATTGCACTCATCTCACATGCTAGTAAAGTAATGCTCAAAATTCTCCAAGCCAGGCTTCAGCAATATGTGAACAGTGAACTTCCAGATGTTCAAGCTGGTTTTAGAAAAGGCAGAGGAACCAGAGAGCAAATTGCCAACATCCATTGGATCATGGAAAAGGCAAGAGAATTCCAGAAAAAACATCTATTTCTGCTTTATTGACTATGCCAAAGCCTTTGACTGTGTGGATCACAGTAAACTGTGGAAAATTCTGAGAGATAGGAATACCAGACCACCTGACCTGCCTCTTGAGAAATCTGTATGCAGGTCAGGAAGCAAGAGTTAGAACTGGACATGGAACAACAGACTGGTTCCAAGTAGGAAAAGAAGTATGTCAAGGCTCCATATTGTCACCCTGCTTATTTAACTTATATGCAGAGTACATCATGAGAAATGCTGGACTGGAAGAAACACAAGCTGGAATCAAGATTGCTGGAGAAATATCAATAACCTCATATATGCAGATGACACCACCCTTATGGCAGAATGTGAAGAGGAACTAAAGAGCCTCTTGATGAAAGTGTAAGAGGAGAGTGAAAAAGTTGGCTTAAAGCTTGACTTTCAGAAGATCATGGCATCTGGTCCCATCACTTCATGGGAAATAGATGGGGAAACAGTAGAAACAGTGTCAGACTTTATTTTTTTGGGCTCCAAAATCACTGCAGATGTTGACTGCAGCCATGAAATTAAAAGACGCTTACTCCTTGGGAGAAAAGTTATGACCAACCTAGACAGCATATTCAAAAGCAGAGAGATTACTTTGCTGACTAAGGTCCGTCTAGTCCAGGCTATCATTTTTCCAGTAGTCATGTATGGATGTGAGAGTTGGACTGTGAAGAAGGCTGAGCGCCAAAGAATTGATGCTTTTGAACTGTGATGTTGGAGAAGACTCTTGAGAGTCCCTCGGACTGCAAGGAGATCCAACCAGTCCATTCTGAAGGAGATCAGTCCTGGGATTTCTTTGGAAGGAGTGATGCTAAAACTGAAGCTCCAGTACTTTGGCCACCTCATGTGAAGAGTTGACTCATTGGAAAAGACTCTGATGCTGGGAGGGATTGGGGGCAGGAGGAGAAGGGGACAATCGAGGATGAGATGGCTGGATGGTGTCACTGACTCCATGGGCGTGGATCTGGCTGAACTCTGGGAGTTGCTGATGGACAGGGAGGCCTGGCGTGCTGCGATTCATGAGGTCGCAAAGAGTTGGACATGACTGAGCGACTGAACTGAACTGAACTGAACAATGAAACACAGGGAGTGAGTATGCATGCTCAGTCCAGTCTGACTCCTGCGACCCCCATGGACTGTAGCCCACCAGATTCCTCTGTCCATAGGATTCTCCAGGTAAGAATACTGGAGTGGGTTGCCATGCCCTGCTCCAGGGGATCTTCTCTACCCAGGGATTGAACTAGCATCTCTTATGTCTCCTGCATTGGCAAGGGGTTCTTTACCACTTGTGCACCTAGGAAGCCCAACTATATCTTTAGCTAACTTTATTTGTTAAAACACATGACCTATGGATGTGTGATATGTAATAAAGGTATCCTACAGGGAGACATAAGTTCATTTTACGTGCCAGCTTGGTTAGGCTATGGTACCAGATTGTTTGACCAAATGCTTATATATTGCTTTGAAGGCATTGTGTGGATGTGGTTAATATTTATAACCAGTGGACTTTAAATAAAGGGGATTACCCCCAATAATGTGGCAGACCTCATCCAGTCAATTGAAGGTCTCAAGAGCAGAAACAGGAGTTTGCAGTTTTTAGAACTGGAAACTGTAGAGAAGAAAGAGTTCTGCCTCAAGACTGTAATGTAAAAATCTTGCCTGAGTTTTCAGTTTGCTGGTTTCCCCTATAAATTTTAGAATTGCATGAAACAATAGCATGAACCAATTAGCAAATCTCTCACTCTGACTGTGTGTACATCCTATTGTACACTAAAGAAAACCTCCAAGATGGATTCCTCTCTGATTTTCTTAGTCATCTGAAGAAGGAAGAAACCTACAACCCACTTTTACTTTTCCCTGTTACGGTTTAGAGCAGAGCCTGCCTCAGTCCTTCACTCTGTGGCTTCCTTTAATTTTCCTGGGGAGACCTGCCTGACCACTGAGACGTGAAGGTTCACACCTCATTGACCAGGACTAGCTTCACAGCCCCACTCCGGAGACTTACTTTTTTAATCTTAATGGATAAGTGATATCTGAATCCACATTACAGCACTCTTCTCTACTAGTGGTATATAAATGATTGACATTCAGAAATTCATTTAAGGTAAGTAAAGTAGAAAGTTGAACATTTGCCTAGTAGATCCACCTGGGATCTGAGCAATCCAGGTAGATAAGACACTAGAAATGATAGACAATATTAATAATGTATTTCAACATTTCTATCTCTCACTATTGACTTTAGCTTTTGATTAAGAGAAATATTTCCTGAGCCCTTTTAAAGTAATAATATATATTTGGCAGATACCAGGCCTTCACAGCCAAAGCCAAGTGAAATAGAGGAGTCTTAATTATCAAACTGGGGTGTCTGCAGTAACAGAAATTACCTTTCTAATTTGGCTGAACATTTCCATTCATGGTTTGTGAGGAACAAAATATAAATATGTCCAAATTAAATCATTTAAGGAGTGATTGTTTATCAGTCTGTTAGTAGGAATTAGATCTAAAATAATTTTGTTTCTTACATATCTGAACTTGAAGCAATATTTCATGGTGAGAAGTATCAGATCTGAAGCTCCACTCCCTGGATTCAAATCCTGGCTTCACATTAGCTATATGTCTTTGGCACTCCTTAAGTTCTTCCTGCCTCAGTCTGTCCATCCATAAAATGGCTTGATACTATTAAAACTTACCTTACATGTTGATTGTATGGATACAGCACATAAAATGGTACCTGGAATATAGTAAGCACTTAAAGTAACTGTTATTATTAGATACTACCTGATACCTACTAGTTATTTTCATCAAACAACTACTGAATCAGTTTTTGTATTCAGCAGTCAGTTAGCAATTGGCTGGGCAACAATCCAGACCTAAGCTTGAGTCCTAGATCTACAAAGAAAGCCAGGTGACCTTGGTAAGCTACCACCTATATTTTCCTAGCCTAGGAAGTGGACCTAACACCGGCCATGAAGTGAAGTGAAGTCTCTCAGTCGTGTCCGACTCTTTGTGACCCCATGGACTGTAGCCTCTCAGGCTCCTCTGTCCATGGGATTTTCCAGGCAAGAGTACTGGAGTGGATTGCCATTTCCTTCTCCAGAGGATCTTCCCGACCCAGGAATCAAACCCGGGTCTCCCGCATTGCAGGCAGACACTTTACCGTCTGAGCCACCAGGCCATACCTATATCATTATGAAAGTCAAGTGTGATTATATTTACTGAATGTAAATGATAAAATCCTATGCAGTTGTGAAGGCTTGCTATCTATTCACTTAATCAGTTATCTTCAAAATAGTTAAAATTACTTCTGCAATTTATGTTCCACAGCTATGTGCCAAGAAATGTATTTTTAAAGTAAATATCCAAGATTATCTTTGAGTATCAGTTCAGTTCAGTTCAGTCGTGCCCAATTCTTTGCAACCCCATGGACTGAAGCATGCCAGACTTCCCTGTCCATCACCAACTCCTGGAGTTTACTTAAACTCATGTCCATAGAGTCAGTGATGCCATCCAACCATCTCATCCTTTGTTGTCCCCTTCTCCTCTCGCCTTCAATCTTTCCCAGCATCAGGGTCTTTTCCAATAAGTCAGTTCTTCACATCAGGTGGCCAAAGTATTGGAGTTTCAGCTTCAGCATCAGTCCTTCCAGTGAATATTCAGGACTGATTTCCTTTAGGATGGCCTGGGTGGCGTATATAAGGGTCCATTTCCTTACTTATGGGGAAAAGAAAACTTGTCAACCAACACAGTAGTGAAACAATTATCTAAGGAAAGCTGGATTTCTCTGCTCTTCCCTCTTATTCTGCCACTTTCACATTTTTTCCCCCATTGTTGATGCCCATGAGCTCCAGGAACAAATTTGTCTAATGTCCCTTCCCTGCTTCACGGCTTGTCAGTTTCTCTCTTCCGCACTTGCCTGGGTGTTTTTTGCTGTCCTTTGTACCCTCTTTGGACTGAGTCTACAACAGATTAAGACAAGAGATAATCTACACAGAGAATAATGAACATCGATCTTCCCATTTAGCCCCCAAATGCCTACCACAGTGGAATAACTTAACATTTGGTGTAAGAAAATCTAACAGTCACACTAAAAACAACATCAAACTGTGTTTTTATGGAACTATTTCTTCAGCCATTTGAATGCTGTTCTCTTTCACAGACTTTTAAAC
Organism: Aepyceros melampus; assembly: GCA_006408695.1. Lineage (NCBI taxonomy): Eukaryota > Metazoa > Chordata > Mammalia > Artiodactyla > Bovidae > Aepyceros > Aepyceros melampus. Next base: position 8,832 of record SJXQ01001856.1, on the reverse strand, counting down.
TAAAGTCACACCATGATTTTACTGCTTTGAGTTCCATATATTTTTTCTGGAAAGAGAATAACAATATAAACATTTTAAAGTTATAGGGGCTTTATATTAAAAACCCAGTTGGGAAAACAACTACACAGCTATACTGTAACACTTTGGTGTATTCCTCTACTTTCCTTCACTATCAAAGTGATATAAGAATTTACTATCAAATTGATATGACAGTTAAAAGAGAATAATTTGAAATATCCAGACAGCTACTTATAGATTTCCCTACTTTTCCCTCACTTAGTCTAGCTAAGGGTTCTTAAGGACATTTTTGCTAATATACCATATCCTAGTTGCCAAAAGCCTTTCATATCCCTGATAGAGTCACTGGTGTTTAACAATTAAACATTAGCAATTCTATCAAAAATAAGCTACTGAACTTGATTTCAGAATATGTGAAATGATTGGACAATATCTAGAGGCTCTATTTGATGGAATGTATGTCTCTCTAGTCCTCTGGTTAATTAGCCTTTCCTCTTACACTTTACAAGCCCTATTATGGCCCCATTCATCAAGTTCACTCACAATTTTTTCAGAGTTTGCTGTTTGCTGTTCTTTCTTTCCCCATCTCTCCATCTGCAGAAAGTATAGCTCTCTTGAAGACTTAGATCAGAGATGAATTCTTCCATAAAGCCTTTCCTGATTGTCTAGTAGAAATGAACATTTCTCTCCTTTAATTTTCAGTTTCTTAGCCTATTTAGCACAAATTGCTGCCAACTGTAACTACTAAAGCTGATTACAAATTATCTTAGGCCAAGGACTTTGCCCATCTTGTTATTGTTGTTCAGTCACTAAGTTGTGTCTGAATCTGCGACCCCAAGGACTACAGCCCACCAGGCTTCCCTGTCCTTCTCTATCTCCAGGAGTTTGCTCAGGTTCATATCCATTTAATCAGTGATGTTATCTAACCATCTCATCCTCTGCTGAGCTCCTCTTCTCCTTGTCATCCTGTACATCCCCTAGTACAACACCTTGCAGGTAGTTGGTTGTTATAATAATAAATGTGTGTAGGAATATTTTAACCAAATAAATTTATTGAGCAAAATGTCACCTAGATGAAAGAATTGTATTAAAGGGAGATGATACTTGATTTCTAGTGATGAAAATTGAATGAAAGTTCCATTGAGGTAATACTAAGAGACAAAAATATGTACAAAGATGAGAAAGAAAACTAACATCACTGAGCATCATGTTGTCTTCCTGTGGCCTTCTATAACAAATTACAACAAACTTGGTGGCTTTAATAAAATAAAAATGTATTGTTTCACAATTCTGGGCCTGGGATTCCAAAATCCTCTTCTCCGGGCTTCTATCAAGGTATTGGCAGTGCTGTGCTCCCTTCAGAGTCTCTTCAGGAGGATTAATTTCTTGCCTCTTCCAGTTTCTGATAGTTGCTGACATTCCTTGGATTGTGACCACATCCCTTCAACCTGTCTCCTTGGTTTCATTACTTTATCCTCTTCTGTTTTTGTTTTTTCCTCTTTCCTTCACTTCTTAAATTTTTTTTTAAATAAGGGCACTTGCAGTTGAATTTTGTACACACAGACAAATAATCTCCCAATATCAAGATTCTCAAGCTACAAAGATCCTTTTCCCGTAAATGGTAACATTTAAAGTTTGGGGGGATTAGAACTCTATACCTTTGGGCCTTTATTCAGACTATTACAAATATAAACCAGACATATTCCAATGTGTGATTTTAGTCAATCTTCACAGCTGCTTGTGAAGAAGTTATGGCTGTTCCAGTTTTAGGCAAGACCATTGAAATCCAAGAGATTGGGTGACTTACCCAAAGGTACATTCAGTAAGTGGTTGATTATTAGATTTAAACCTGTCTGCTTCCAGATAGATTTTGTTTTTCTGTCATATCTTAGCAGTAAATACACAGTAGCTTCTTAATAAATGTTTGTTGACATAAAATAAAATCATCATTGAGATTATGCAGTTTGCTGTTTTATCATTTTGTCACTACTTATTTTTTTATTTTTATTTTTTGTCACCATTTCTAAAAGCTCATTTATTTTAAAAACATCTTTATACATCAGATATCTCTTCAGAAGGTGTTTCCTAAAATGAATGCAGTGTTGTCTCTCAACGGATTACTACTGAGAATTTGAAGTAGTTTTGTCAATGCAATCCAATATCAGGGCTGTGAAGATTTCATGTAGATTTCCTGAATATTTCATCTTTTAAAAAGAAAAAAATTGAAAATCTAAGAGGGTGAAAATAAACGCAAGTCATTATCTATAAACTCTGAAACAATCCATCCTCAATTCCAGCAAAGATTGTTGAGAATCAGCTATTTTATCACTATGAAATAATGAGGTTTCTGCAAGTACTAAGCATAAGGTTAAAATTTATTCCAACAGTTTTATATATCTCCTTGATTCCCCCAAAGTCCTAGATAGATGCCTGTGAAGTTATATAAGATAGATGCCTGGGCTCTGATACTTAACTGTACACTTTCTAGTGAGTTTAAAAAAAGAAACTCACGTGGTGAAATGATTCTTGAAAATTCAGGAAGCACCACTAGGTCATTCCCACTCTATTAGTTCATGGTACCTAAAAAGAAGATACTGGTTTTCTTGACCCACAAGGCATGTATTAGTTTTCTCTGGCTGATATAACCAATTATCACAAATATATTAATAGCAGCTTGAAACAATGCCCATTTATTATCTCAGAGGTCTGTAAGTCAGAGGTCTAGGGACATGGCTCAGCTGGCTCTCTGATTTCAAAAGGCAAACCTTATTGGCAGAACTACATTCCTTTCTCGAGACTTTGGAGGTGAATTTACTTCCAAGCTTATTCAGAATGCTGGTAGAATTCAGTTCCTTCTTGTTGTAGGACTAAAGTTCCTGTTTTTGTGCTAGCTATTGACTGGGGCTTGCCCATGGCTTCTAGAGGTTACCTAAATTTCTTAGCTCATGACCTGCCCCCTTCCTCTACCTTCAAAGACAGCAATGGTGGGCTGAGTCTTTCTTAGGTTGTAAATGTCTCCCATCTCCCTTTTTGCCTCATGGCTCCTCTTATGCCTTATATCACATCTTTTGACTGACATTTCTACATTCTTTTTCTTTTTTAAAGGGTCATATGATTATATTAGGTCCACCAGGATAAACTTCCTATCTTGAGGGTGATTGAATCATAACCACACAATCACTTCACAGAAGTAAGTAGACCAGTGTTTAATGGATTAACCAGGGGACAGGAACATTGGGGAACATTTTTAGAATTATTTCTGAAATAGGTGTACAGTCTCAGTGAAAGAGTACTTTTAGTGTTACTTCTACATTTCTAGCTTTTATAGATTAGATTACTCAGAAAGGGCATATAATACTAGAAATATGGAAACATTAATAGCTGTCTATTTCCCTGAATACAGCTGAAGGACACAATAATTGAAGGTTCAGACACATGCAGTCACATTTTCATCTCACATATGAATACTGATAATGAGCAAAGGTGAGACCCAGTTTTGAAGAAATGACTTTCCCTACATGTGATGTCAGTGTTATATTTATCATAATAGAAAATGTTATTATCACTCAAAAATATGATACCATTTACACCATAGCATATTGTGTTAATATGAATGCTCTCATAGACTAAGGGTAGCCTTTCCTTTCTCCGGGGGATCTTCCCAATCCAGGGATCAAATCCAAGTCTCCCCCCATTGCAGGCAGATTCTTTACCAGCTGAGCCACCGGGGAAGCCTAAAATACTGGAGTGGATAGTCTACCCCTTCTCCAGCAGATCTTACCAACCCAGGAATCGAATCAGGGCCTCCTGCATTACAGGCAGATTCTTCACCTGCTGTGCTACCAGAGAAGACATAGAATAAGCGTGAGTGTGATGTGAGAACAAAACTTCTCAAGAGCAGGTGAATTTTCTCAGCATGCAATTTCCCCTTCAGTTAGTCGGAAACTGGGATTCAGGTAATGAGGAAGTGTTTTGGGGTGACTAAGCCACAAGATGGAGGGAGCCTGGGTCCCTGGATCTTCCCATGGAGAAGGCCTCCTGCCAGTCAGGAACGTCTGCACTGGATAGTTGGGTGAACTAGAAATATGCTTCTGTTGTGCTTAGGCCTTTGTACATTTTGGATACATTCTTTTTTCCAGAAGCTGGAATCACCCACCCTTATATATCCTGCATTTAGTCTACCCTAGAATTCACAGCAGAAACTACACTGCAGTCCTTGACTTTTTAAATCACATAAATTTTTATCACTCTCAAAATTTTCCAAAGACATCATTTATGTTATAAAAATGGAGTATATTCTGGAACTTAAAGCTAAGAATTTGAAACAAATACTACAATTTTTTGTGCATTATTTCCACTGGAGCAAAATATTTTAACCTCACTTTTTCCAAGTTTTGGTAATGAAAGAGTTGTAGCACAAACAGCAAAATTTAAAGTGTATAAGAAATACATGGGCAGAAATTCTGAAATATTATTCTTTTGTACAAGGTCAACTAAACAGTTCAGGACTCCCTTGGCATAAAATTAAATTCAAGATGAAGGAAAAGCAAACAGGTCTTTTTCATGGAGAGGGTCTACATTCAGAAGTTGATTATGATATGACATGCTGAGACTTATAATACTGTCCTTCTAGAAAAGAAAAGAACTTTCTAGCATCCCAGTAAATAAGGTCAGTGAGTGCTAGTGCCTATGATCATGGGTCCATGATGATTTTAAGACTTATACAACCAGGTAGTTCTTTCTTTAAAATTTCTCATTTGAACAGAAGGCTTTGAGTAAGATACGGGAAGTAAGAGGAGATAATCTGAAGCTGATACATGTATGACAGAGTTATAAAAAGTAAAAACAAGGTGAAAAGACAAACCCTCAGAATGGGAGAAAATAATAGAAAATGGAACAACTGATGAAGCATTAATTTCTAATATATACAAGAAGCTCAATGCCAGAAAAAACAAACAACTCAGTCCAAAAGGGGACGGAAGACCTAAACAGACATTTCTCCAGAAAAAGACATACAGATGATTAATAAACAGGAAAAGATGCTCAACATTGCTCATTATTAGAGAAATGTAAATCAAAACTACAATGAGATATCACCTCACACTGGTCAGAATGGTCATCATCAATAAATCTACAAACAGTAAATGCTGGAGAGAGTGTGGACAAAAAGAAACCCTCTTGCACTGTTGGTGAGAATGTAAACTGATACAGCCACTACGGAGAAGAGTATGGACATTCCTTAAAAAATGAGGAATGGAACTACCATATGATATAACAATCCCATACTGGGCATACACCTTGAGGAAACCATAATTTAAAAAGATGTACCCCAATGTTCATTGCAGGACTGTTTACAATAGCTAGGACATGGAAGCAACCTTAGATGTCCACTGACAGATAAATGGATAAAGAAGTTGTGGTATATATATACAATGGACTATTACTCAGCCATAAAAAGGAACAGTGCATGGGGCTTCAAAGAGTTGGACACAACTGAGAAAGGAAAAGGAAAGATTACTACATTACCTAAAGTATAAGGATTTTCAGAAAGCCAAATGTTTCACTAAGAAAACAGAGCAAATATAATTTGTAACCATAGTGACAACTTAATTTAAACATGGTCTTTTATATATAATATTCAGACATGATTATTTACAAAATCACATTATTGATTTTTCTAAGAAGGCAATGAACAATTGTGTAAGCAAAGGCAAACTGCATTATGTTCACACAACACTGAGTTACATTTAGTTATAGGGAGACTAATGAAGGTGGGTGAGAACTCAGATTCAAATCATTACTCAGAATGTTCATTAGGAAAACAGATAGTCTTAGAATTACACTATTAAATCACTTCATTTTAAATAAAATTTATTCATTCATTTAACGATAATTTATTGTTGTACCAAGGACAAAAGTGATAATTACAGGTGCAGGAGGCATTTTGGAGAAATAAGACATCCTAAGTCTGCTCTCATACAGTGCTGTGCTGTGCTGAGTTGCTCAGTCATCTTTAACTCTCCATGAACTGTACCCCACCAGGCTTCTCTGTGCATGGGAATTCTCCAGGCAAGAATAATGGGGTACCCTTCTCCGGAGGATCTTCCCAACGCAGGTCTCCCACATTGAAGGCAGATTCTTTACTGTCTGAGCCACCAAGAAAGCCTGTGAACACTGGAGTGGGTAGCCTATCCCTTCTCCAAGGAATCTTCTCAACTCAGGAATTGAACCAGGGTCTCCTGCATTGCAGGTGGATTCTTTACCAGCTGAGCTACCAGGAAAGACTTGCTCTCACACTACTTACTTCTAATAAAGAGATACAAGAAAGAAAGCAAAGAAGAGAGAGAAAAGAGGAAGGAAGAGCTAACAAGTAACTGTCAAATGTTGATGGAATTAATTGATAAACAATAATAACAGAAAAGAAGTATACAGATGAAAACCAATGAACATATTCCCAATAGATCTTCCTGGTTTTAATCAAGGAAATAGAACCACTATGAGCATGAGGCAATCAAAAATCAAAAACTGGGAAACTAAGGGTCTGCAAAGAGGAGCTGGAAGATTTTTAGCAGTCATTATAAATCATTAGGCAGTTCTCCTGAAGTGCAGGCACAGGAGGACATGCCAAAGCTGAAGGATATCTTGAAACAAGGACCATCGAGTTGCTGGAGTGGGCTGCAGTGTTGGTGTAGAAGTGAATCCTCAGTTGCTGTCCTTGTGAGTTCATGGTCAAGCATGTGGTGGGCCTGGAAAGCTGTGGTTCAGGAGGGTCAATGGTCAGGAAGAAGGGAAGAATTCAGAGTAGAGAAGAGTGAGGATACACTGGGAGCCATCAGCACCTCTGCATCTATTTCTCTGCTTCCAGCTATGATGATTTTCAGAGAGTGACAGCTATTGCTTCACTAATCCAGATCTGATGCGAATTCTCTTGTGGCCAGCTCCAAGTTGGGACCAAATAGGGAAGAGGATTCTGAGACATGCAGTCCCAGATTAGCCAAGATGACATAATTCAGACTCTCCCATTAGGACTTTTGGAGTATACAATTTCAGTTTAAGCTATGTGGTGTCTAGAGTTACTATTTATAATGTGTCATTTCAAAATAAGCTCAAAAGCAAAAATAATTACTTTTGGAAATTTGATCTTAAAAGTCAGCAAATACAAAATTATAAAGTCATAAAATCACTTTCAAGTCTCCTTTTGGTAATTTTCTAGGTTGCTGCTTATCACCTACTGCTTTGCACTTTGCAAATATCATTTCAAGTGGTGGCAATTTGACAGAGGATTTTTTCTCACTTTTCTGAAAAAGGTAAATGAAGTATAGTGGTTTTGCAACATTCATGGTGAAGTAAACCCCCAAAAGATGCTAAGATGCTAGTCTGATGACTGCTCTATTCACTAGTCTCTGCAGTGAGCACAATTTTCTCTGATGTAGGAAGTCAGGACCGATATCAAAGGATGAGACCAATTGATCTCCAAGAGTAGTATGTACTCTCATTCCTTAATTGCATGGAATAGATTCATATAATTGAGATCATCTTTGCTGAGAATGTCAAGGACTGGCAACCACACTCAAAACTCTGGAAACCTTCATAGCATGAAAATAAATCATTGCACACTTCAAACTGAAAGAGTGGGCTTTTCCATGATTTAATAAATGTGATTTGTGGATGTTTCAATACAAATTCACTCTATTTTAACAATTCTCTGGAGCCTCAATATTGTTTCCATTCTCTAATTATTAATAACCAGAGTTAACTTATTTGGTTTTTAACATGAGTCATCTATTGTATATAGACAGCCACTGTAAATCAAAGTGATTTGAATTAGAGAGATATTTGATATTGAAGACAAAGTCTTAAAGCTGATTTGTAGTTAAAGTGACATTTTTACATTTTCAAATCTAATATGATCAGAATCTTGTAAGATAATATTCATATCAATAGAATACTTTAAATTGTCAACTGTTATAAAATTGAAATGGAAAAATATAGTTTCTGCTTTGAAAGAATTACTACCTTAAGGTCAGGCTAAATGCATTTTTCTCCTCTACATCTATTAAGTAGATTTAGACTGCATCATTAAAATGAAAGAAACCTTTATATATTATCTTTAGAGACTGATGTAAAAATGCTTTAAGAAGAGGTAAATTACATATCAAAGAAATGAATTTTACTATAATAAAAATGCAGAATTTCAAGTAAAAAGATATTTCAGCAGAAGTGCTAGTTAGATTCTTACTGGTATATTCTTTGATTAACAGTTGAAACTGTTGGAAATCACTATTCATTATGTTAGTGTTTAAAAAAATACCTCTATAGGACATTGGCAGAGTAAAAATAACCTACACACGGTTGTCTTTGTCATAGAATACTTATTAAGAAAATGTGTACTTGGAAAAGTTTAATATGGAAGTGACTGCACCAGAAAAAAGAAAGTTGTCAATAACCAAGATTGATCTGGTATTTTTGTAGGCAGTGTTTGACCTCAGCACTGTGGGTCTATTTCACAGTGACAATGACAAGGAAGAGGTCTTCATTAATACCAAAGAACACGAAGCTAACCCAAAATATTAAATAACTTTTTAAAAAGTTCACTAGATGTACTTTCTTCATCCTTAAAAATGAACTAATTCTTACTTAATTCTAAGAGTTGTGAAGATTAAATGTGATAATCCAAGAGGAAATATCAATAATCTATTGACACACGGTGTATGTACTAAATGCTTATCTTCTTCCTTTTTTCCTTGAGATTTACTTATTGTGGCACAATTTACAAAGTCAGTTTACTTGCTTCAAAGGATTCATTCAAGTATG
>SJXQ01001855.1:0-43934 GCA_006408695.1 Aepyceros melampus | reverse complement strand
TCAGGTGGTCTGGTATTCCCATCTCTTTCAGAATTTTCCACAGTTTATTGTGATCCACACAGTCAAAGGCTTTGGCATAGTCAATAAAGCAGAAATAGATGTTTTTCTGGAACTCTCTTGCTTTTTCCATGATCCAGCGGATGTTGGCAATTTGATCTCTGGTTCCTCTGCCTTTTCTAAAACCAGCTTGAACATCAGGAAGTTAACAGTTCACATATGGCTGAAGCGTGACTTGGAGAATTTTGAACATTACTTTACTAACATGAGATGAGTGCAATTGTGCAGTAGTTTGAGCATTCTTTGACATTGCTTTTCTTTGGAATTACCTTTTCCAGTCCTGTGGCCACTGCCGAGTTTTCCACATTTGCTGGCAAATTGAGTGCAGCACTTTCACAGCATCATCTTTCAGGATTTGAAATAACCCAACTGGAATTCCATCACCTCCACTAGCTTTGCTTGTAGTTATGCTTTCTAAGGCCCACTTGACTTCACATTCCAGGATGTCTGGCTCTAGATGAGTGATCACACCATTGTGATTATCTGGGTCGTGAAGATCTTTTTGTACAGTTTTTCTGTGTATTCTTGCCACCTCTTCTTAATATCTTCTGTTTCTGTTAGGTCCATACCACTTCTGTCCTTTATCGAGCCCATCTTTGCATGAAATGTTCCCTTGGTATCTCTAATTTTCTTGAAGAGATCTTCAGTCTTTCCCATTCTGTTCTTTTCCTCTATTTCTTTGCATTGATATCATTGAAGAAGGCTTTCTTATCTCTTCTTGCTATTCTTTGGAATTCTGCATTCAGATGCTTATATCTTTCCTTTTCTCCTTTGCTTTTCACCTCTCTTCTTTTCACAGCTATTTGTAAGGCTTCCCAAGACAGCCATTTTGCTTTTTTGCATTTCTTTTCCTGGGGATGGTCTTGATCTCTGTCTCCTGTACAATGTCATGAAGTTAATTTTGCCATGTTTTATCAAATATGAAAAAAATCTTTCCTGTTAATATTACCATCAAATCTTACCTATAATCACTGTAAGTTTGGGGATGCTGTCTAGCTCACTGTGGCAGATACACATTTTCCAAAATTTTAATTTTGGCTTAAATGCTCAAATTTTGTTGTAAACAATACTGCCAGTTGTTTTCCTTGACATGACAAACGTATTTTTGAGAACCTGTCTACCATATATCCAAGTCTGAATAATTGCTATCTCTCAGGTATTGTTTCAAATGAAAATGCTGCTTCATAAAAATAAAGTATGCATCAAAGTGTACTTCCTACTTCTTTATACAAAATATTTTTGAAATGTATTTAGATATGAAGATACATAAAAGTAATACTTTTTTTCATCACTACGTGTATTTAAATTTCTATTATTATTTGTATCATATCTGGTGTGTAAGAGTGCAGTTTGCACAACTACCTTATTTCATGCAAAGTTGCCAACAGTTTGACCCACTACTTATTCTGCAAACAACACATTATTGTTGGTTTGAAAAGAACTACAATCTCAACTCTGCCCTCTGCAACTGATCATGTGCAATGTGCTTCTACTCTACTGAAGTTCAGTTCAGTTCAATTCAGTTGCTCAGTTGCATCCAATTCTTTGCAACCCCATGGACTGCAGCACAGGCTTCCCTGTCCATTACCAACTCCCTGAGCTTCCTCAAACTCATGGTCCATTGAGTCAGTGATACCATCCAACCATCTCATCCTCTGTCATCCCCTTCTCCTCCTGCTTATAATCTTTCCCAGCATCAGGGTCTTTTCCAATGAGTCAGTTCTTCACATCAGGTGGCCAGAGTATTGGAGTTTCAGCTTCAGCATCAGTCCTTCCAATGAATATTCAGGACTGATTTCCATTAGGATTGACTGGTTTGATCTCCTTGCAGTCCAAGGGACTCTCAAAAATTTTCTCCAACACCGCAGTTTAAAACTGAGCACTACTGGTGCTCAGCTTTCTTTATCATCCAACTCTCACATCCAAAGACGACAACTGGAAAAACCATAGGTTTGACTATATGGACCTTTGTCAGTAAAGTGATGTGTCTGCTTTTTAATATGTTGTCTAGGTTTGCCATTGCACACCGTACTGTTGCCTGGAAAATCCCATGGATGGAGGAGCCTGGTAGGCTACAGTACATGGGGTTGAGAAGAGTTGGACCCAACTGAGCAACTTCACTTTCACTTTTCACTTTCATGTGTTGGAGAAGGAAATGACAACTCACTCCACTATTCTTGCCTGGAGAATCCCAGGGACAGAGGAGCCTGGTGGGCTGCCATCTATGGGGTTGCACAGAGTCGACTGAAGTGACTTAGCTTCAGTAGCAGCAGCTAGGTTTGTCCTAGGTATTCTTCTAAGGAGTAAGCATCTTTTAACTTCATGGCTGCAGTCACCATCTGCAGTGATTTTGGAGCCCAAGAAAATAGGCTCTGTCACTGCTTTCACTGTGTCCCCATCTACTTGCCATGAAGTGGAGGAACTGGATTCCATGATCTTAGTTTTTTGAATGTTGAGTTTTAAGCCAACTATTTCACTTTCCTTTTCATTTTCATCAAAAGGCTCTTTAGTTTTTCTTCACTTTCTGCTATAAGAGTGATTGTCATCTGCATATTTGAGGTTATTGATATTTCTCCCAGCAATCTTGATTTCAGCTTGTGCTTCATCCATCCTTGCATTTCACATGATGTACTCTGCATATAAGTTCAATAAGCAGGGTGATAATATACAGCCTTGACATACTCCTTTCCCAATCTAAAACCAGTCTATTCTTCCATGTTCTCTTCTAACTGTTGCTTCTTGACCTGCATACAGATTTCTCAGGAGGCAGGTCAGGTGATCTGCTATTCCCATCACTTTAAGAATTTTCTACAGTTTGTTATGATCCACACAGTCAAAGGAAAATCCTACTGAATTTAGGATTTCCTTATTTCCCTAGGTGGTGTCTATCTTTGACTCTAATCTGTACCCAGGATGACAACATGAAGGAAAAATTAAGGAAGAAAATTGTTGAAAGTAGAAAGGTAAAAGAAGAATAAATAATAAAAAAAAATACAGCATGTGTGTGTGTGTACATGTGTGTAAGGGAGATAGGTTTAGAGAGGCTCTATCACCTTCTGACATAAGAAAACAGAGCGTGAAATTCACAAACATGTGAGTTTTGGTAAAGGAAGGCAGTATAACCTGCCTACCATTCCTGCTATTTTTATATGCGGTAAGTAAAAGGGCCACAGCAATCAACATCTCTGTTTAAGACAGCCCCACTGTAGGCATCCAAGCTGCAGGATAACAATTAACCTCCAATCTTTCCCCACTGACAGACTATTCTTTTAACTCATGTAAAGCAAGGATGTTGTTAGGGAGCAATATATATATTGCATACCACTTAAGGCTTTTTCAATGCCCTCTTGATAATTTTTCTTAAGTCCACATGCCCTTTAAGAAATTCTGATTGTCCACAACTATCATCACCAATTGCCCCTTTATTAATGGAAGCCCACTGTCAGGTTCAACATTCCACAGTCCCCATATTTCATGAATATGTATGTCATACCTCACATTTATCTTGTTTTCATCTGCCCTTTCCACCATTCCTCTCAGTGTCCCCATTCAACACTGTAATTATTAGCTGCTTTGGTAATAAGGTATAAATCACATTTTATGGCTTCTTCACCATGTTTCTGCTAACAGCTACCATACCAAGTTAACGTGACATTATACACTCCAAAGGGAGGGGTATGACCCAAACACACACTTTCTGAAGATTTATTACACGGCTAAACTGCTAGGCCAATGAACCTCTTCATCTTACAGCACCAGGAGCTTAATATGTCCTGCTATTCCCCCACCAGCAGCCTTTCAGGAAAATGTCAATGTAGGAAACCCTGGTCGTGTGCAATCAGTTAAAATGTTTGACTTTTGAACAAAGGAGATAATGTATCTCTACTACTGTTTAATCCTCAGGCAATTACTAAACACGTAAAATAAATCTTTTCTTTTTCCACTCAACCCCCCTTCTAGTCACATGCATAATGAGAAAATGCTGAGAGCAGCATAGAGTATGTTTCTTCTTATCAGAGATGTATTATTGGAGATTCTGTTTCATTTTCAAATTTGACCTTAATAAGCATCAGGGAGATACAGTGATGGGAAGACAGATATCTGGAGAATGACTCAAGGAAACCACATAGCAAAGGTAGAGAGATGGAATTTGAGCTGAGTGAAACTTGCCACAAAGAATATTTGGAAAAGTTGGTCTGAGAGGATGAAAAATGGACTCACATTTTTCAAGATTCATTCAAGAATGGCAACAGTCTTAGGACAGAGGAAGATCCTAAGGATCCTATGCTATTTTAACTTCAAAGCTTCATTTAAGTACCCAAAGAGTGAACTTCTACACCCTGGAACACTGACTAGGGAGGTTCCAGAGGGTAATCAAGGAGTAAGACACTGATATATTTAATGGTGATAAACTTAAAGACTTTCCACTATGATCAAGAACAAAGTAAGGATATCCCTTCTCATCATTCATTTTTGACATTATACTGGGCATATGAGCTAATGCAGTAAGACAAGAAAAAGAAACAGAAGTCCTAGAACTAATAAATGGTTAATGTAAGATGTCAAGACACAATGTTAATATATGAAAGTCAATTGCTTTCCTAAATACCAACAATGAACAAGTAGAATTTTAAATTAAACATGCATTATCATTTACATTAGCACCTCCCAGAATGAAACACTTAAATATAAATGCAACAAAATATGTATAAAATCTGTGAGGAAACAATAAAACTCTGATTAATGGAATCAAAGAAGAGCTGACTAAATAGATATTTCATGTTTGTGGATAGGGAGATTCAATGTTGTTAAAATGTTGCTTCTTCCCAACTTAATCTACAGGGTCAGTACATTCCCAATCAAAATCCCAGCAAGTAATTGTGGATATTGGTAAACTAATTCTTAAGTTTATATGGAGAAACAAAAGATCCAGGATAGCAACACAATATTGAAGGGGAATAAAAAAGTTGGCAGAATGAGACTATCTGACATCTAGACTTACTGTAAAGTTATAGTAATCAAGACTATGTTATTGGGGGAAAAACAGACACATAACTCAACGGAACTGTCAATGGGCTCAGAAATAGATCCACATGAATATAGTCAACTGATGTTGGACAAAGAAGCAAAGACAATGCAATAAAACAATGCACATGAAAAATCTAGATGTAGACATAAGCTTTTTACGAAAATTAACTCAAGATATAGGCCTAAACGTAAAATGTAAAAGTATAAAACTCCTAGAAGTATGGCAATCACTTTTTAGATATAACAATGAAGTCATGATCCATGAAAGAAATAAGACAATCAAGCTAGACTTCATTAAAGACTTTTGCTCTGTGATAGATGATGTCAAGAGAATGAGAAGATAAGCCAAAGACTGGGGAAAAGATTTGCAAAAGACACATCTGACCAAGGGCTGCTGTAAAAAATGTACAAAGAACTCATAGAACTCAACAATAAGAAAACAAATAACTCAATCAAAAAATGGACCAAACCTTAACAGACACCTTGCCAAAGAACAGATACAAATGGCATGAAAGCATATGAAAAGATGCCCCACTTGATATGCCATTAAGGAAATGTAAATTAAAATAATCATAAGATAACATAATACATATTAATATGGTCAAAAGACAGAATACTTCATTGAATGCTGAAGAATATGTGGAACAACAGAAGGTCTCTTATTGTTGGTGGGGATGGAAAATAGTATAGCCAGTCAGGAAAACAGTTTGGCAAATTCTTAGAAAAGTAAACATACTCTTACAATGTGATACAGCAATTGCCCTCCTTTGTATTTGCCCAAAGGAGTTGAAAACTTATGTGTACACACAAAGCTGCACAAGGATGTTTATTGCAGCTTTATTCAATAGAACTGCCTTATGACCCAGCAATCCCACTGCTGGGCATACACACCGAGGAAACCAGAACTGAAAGAGACACGTGTACCCCAATATTCTCGCAGCACTGTTTATAATAGCCAGGACATGGAAGCAACCTAGATGTCCATCAGCAGATGAATGGATAAGAAAGCTGTGGTACATATACACAGTGGAGTATTAGTCAGCCATTAAAAAGAATACATTTGAATCAGTTCTAATGAGATGGATGAAGCTGGAGCCTATTATACAGAGTGAAGTATATACTAACGCATATATATGGAATTTAGAAAGATGATAACGATAACCCTGTATGTGAGACAGCAAAAGAGACACAGATGTATAGAACAGTCTTTTGGACTCTGTGGGAGAGGGAGAGGGTGGGTTGATTTGGGAGAATGGCATTGAAACATGTATAATATCATATATGAAATGAATCACCAGTCCAGGTTTGATGCATGATACAGAATGCTTGGGGCTGGTGCACTGGGATGACCCAGAGGGATGGTACGAGGAGGGAGATGGGAAGGGGGTTCAGGATGGGGCACACATGTACACCCATGGCGGATTCATGTTGATGTATGGCAAAACCAATACAATATTGTAAAGTAATTAACCTCCAATTAAAATAAATAAATTAAAAAAAAATAGTTGCCCAAACTTGAAACCAATCATGAAGCCCCTCAGTAGTAAATGGATAAACTGGTACATCTAGACAACAGGATATTATTCAGTACGAAGAATAAATGATGGAGAAGGAAATGGCAACCCACTCCAGTAGTCTTGCCTGGAAAATTCCATGGACTAAGGAGCCTGGTGGGCTACAGTCCACGGGGTTGCAAAGAGTCAGACACGACTGAGTGACTTCACCTTCACCTCAAGAATAAATGAAGTATCAAGACATATCTTAGATGAGTATTACTAAATTAAAGAAGCCAGTCTTAAAAGGTTACACATTCTATGATTTTAACCATATGATATTCTGGAAAAGCCAGACCTTGGAGATTGCCAGTGGCCATGGATGGGAAGGCAGGGGTAAACAGATGGAGTACAGAGAATTTTTAGGGCAGTGAAATTTTTAGGGCACTATTTTATACTGTGAGGATGACTTTGGGTGATGATGATGTTTCAATGTAGGTTCATCTGTTGTTGTTACATTTGCTAATGTACCACTCTGGTGGGAGATATTAGGAAGCTATTCATGTGTAGGGACACGGAGTATATGGAAAATCTCTATCTTCCTCTCAATTTAACTGTGAATATAGAACTATTTCAAAAATTAATTCTTAAAAAATATGCAAAATAACAATGAAAAGAAAAAGAAAACACACCCTTAATAAGACTGCTGAGATAATAATTAATGTTATTTTGTGTGCTTTCTTATGGTATACTTTCTATTCACACAAACACATACATACACATACACACATTTCTCTAGTGCATTGGGATCTTATTGTCTACATATTTTGTGCCCATTAAAAAAATAACAAGAAGAGATGAATTTTAGGATTTAAAAACATGACATTTTAAAGTGATTGCCTAATAGATGTACATAAATTAGTGATGCATTAAACAATTTAATGATGGATTAGATGGATCCTTTCCCTTTGATTGGACTTTTAATCTACCTTTAATTTTTTTCTTTCATAAATAACATGTATTAGTAAATATCTTCATAACAGACTATCTAAATAATTATTTTCTAAGATAGTTTTTGGTATTAAATTGTAGAATCAAAGTATATGGCAGTTTTTAAAAAGTTCTTGATAAATATTGACAGATTAGTTTTGTGAATAGATATACTAATTTACTCCCACTGACAGGTCATGAGAGTATCATACAGCCTTCTTGATAGCATTTTTTTTCCCTTCTCAACTTCACAGGCGAAATGTTATCCTGTGTGTTTCCTTTGAAGACATACAATTATTTTTGACTGAATATTTTTCTATTGGTTTATCTTTTTCCTTATTTGAATGTTTTCTTAGTATATGTTCTTCATTTTTATATTGAGAAGTTGATACTTATATAATTGACCTCTAACAGCTTTTTCAAATTAAAGATATTACCCCTTTGCCTGCCTACTTGCTACAATTTTCCATCTGGCTTGCAACTTTATTACTTAATTTGTTTATTGAGTCTTACTCAGACATTTAAAATTCTAATAATTTTCCCTCTGTGCTTTTATATTATGAAAAACTTTGTCCATTTCAATACCCTTTCATTTGTCATCTAAGCACAATTTTGTTTTTATAATTTGTTTTATTAAATTCATTGACAGTTGAGTTTTTCATAAAGTATAAAATGATATTTAATGGTGTTTTTCTAGAAAATAATCTATTGTTACCTCAGTGGTTTTGTGAATAATTTATTCTTTCCTTATTAGGTTGTGGTGTTTTATCTATTGTATAGTATAGGTGTGTGTTTGAGAGAGAGAGGTCTTTTTTCTGAATCTCCTGATACTTATCAGTTAATTGGTAAATCAGAAAAACTGATTAAAGGAAAGCATGATGAAAAGTGTAGTACTTACCCTCCTTGAATACTTCACTCATTGAATTTATCTGTCAATCTTTTAACATGATTCCAGGGTATGTGTCCATTGATTGGAGTGCTCAATTTTCCTTCTTATGTAAACTACACCCATACTACCTTCAGATATCTTCTGGATTTAGTTACTCTAAGGTGGAGAGAGACAAGTTGCATAAACTAATCAAGATCAAGATCCTTGTATATTTTTTATGATTTTTATTTTTAGTGGTTTGGTTTGGTAGTCTTTCTGTTAGCATTCAATATAGTTTTCAGTACAGCAATAACTCCTTACACACCCATATTTCATTTGTTCTTCATAATAATAAAGTGAAGTAATTAAAATACAAAATCAACTGCATAAACATATTGTAGACACATCACTGACTTGGAAAACAAATGACTTTTAGTGCAACAGAGTGTGTGTGTATAATGCATATATATCTCAATCCTTGAGTGCTCTAGATTCTAGGCATCAATCATTTTGCTTTGTAGAGACAATGGTGAGTGTTGGATTGTGCAAAGTTTACTGAAAGAGTGTGAGTGAACGTTAGTTTGTGTTTATATAATATTTGGGGATGACTCTTCTTTTTCAATAATTTTTTTCAGTTTCTGCATGACCATTTTTAAAAATTATCTTTATAGTTTTTAGAACAAAACCTCCCACATTATTATTTGTTTTAATGTTCTTTGTGAATCTCAACTGTGAAATCTTCCAGATAAATATTAGAAGAATTTAGAATAATTTTATATATTCAGAAAAAATAATCCAACTGAAATCTTGATTGCATTTTTCTCATGTCTACAGAATGACTAGAAAAGATTTTATTTTTCTAGACACAGATTATGGCACTTTACTATCCTGATCTTCATAGGAAAACATCATCGCCTTCTTACTGTGCTGTATAGTATCTGCTGTGGTCTCTCCTTACCCTGAGCATTCCATCAACCAGGAGATATGATTTCGGCACTGGGAAACTTGAAGGTTTCTTGGCTCCTGTGATTGAAATGAGGCTTTGGATCCCTGTGTCCTCTCTCAGGCTCCTCCTTCCCTCTTTCTCATGAAATCAGCTCCCTGCTCCAGACATCAGCCACTCACCTCTCCAGGAGCAACTCACTGTAAGATCACTTCGACAAGACTTAGTTGAAACACACTTATAATATACCCTCAGATGAATTCTTCTCTAGAATATTTGCTTTATGATTAAATTGTGAGAAATGAAAGTTCAGCTCAGTTCAGTTCAGTCGCTCAGTCGTGTCCGACTCTTTGCAGCCCCGTGAATCGCAGCACGCCAGTCCTCCCTGTCCATCACCAATTCCCGGAGTTCACTCAGACTCACGTCCATCGAGTCGGTGATGCCATCCAGCCATCTCATCTTCTGTCGTCCCCTTCTCCTCCTGCCCCCAATCCCTCCCAGCATCAGGGTCTTTTCCATTGAGTCAACTCTTCGCATGAGGTGGCCAAAGTACTGGAGTTTCAGCTTTAGCATCAGTCCTTCCGAAGACATCCTGGGGCTGATCTCCTTCAGAATGGACTGGTTGGATCTCCTTGCAGTCCAAGGGACTCTCAAGAGTCTTCTCCAACACCACAGTTCAAAAGCATCAATTCTTCGGTGCTCAGCCTTCTTCACAGTCCAACTCTCACTTGATTCACATATTGCTGAAGTCTGGCTTGGAGAATTTTGAGCATTACTTTACCTAGCATGTGAGATGAGCGCAATTGTGTGGTAGTTTGAGCATTTTTTGGCATTGCCTTTCTTTTGGATTGGCATGAAAATTGACCTTTTCCAGTCCTGTGGGTACTGCTGAGTTTTCCAAATTTGCTGGCATATTGAGTACAGCATTTTCATAGCATCATCTTTCAGGATTTGAAACAGCTCAACTGGAATTCCATCACCTCCACTAGCTTTGTTCGTAGTGATGCTTTCTAAGGCCCACTTGACTTCACATTCCAAGATGTCTGGCTCTAGATGAGTGATCACACCATCATGATTATTTGGGTTGTGAAGATCTTTTTTCTTTCTTTTGGATTGGCATGAAAATTGACCTTTTCCAGTCCTGTGGGTACTGCTGAGTTTTCCAAATTTGCTGGCATATTGAGTACAGCATTTTCATAGCATCATCTTTCAGGATTTGAAACAGCTCAACTGGAATTCCATCACCTCCACTAGCTTTGTTCGTAGTGATGCTTTCTAAGGCCCACTTGACTTCACATTCCAAGATGTCTGGCTCTAGATGAGTGATCACACCATCATGATTATTTGGGTTGTGAAGATCTTTTCTTGTACAGTTCTTCTGTGTATTCTTGCCACCTCTTCTTCATATCTTCTGCTTCTGTTAGGTCCATATCATTTTGTCCTTTATCGAGCCCATGTTTGCATGAAATGTTCCCTTGGTATCTCTAATTTTCTTGAAGAGATCTCTAATCTTTCCCATTCTGTTCTTTTCCTCTATTTTCTTTGCATTGATTGCTGAAGAAGGCTTTCTCATCTCTTCTTGCTATTCTCTGGAACTCTGTATTCAGATGCTTATATCTTTCATTTTCTCTTTTGCTTTTCAGCTCTCTTCTTTTCACAGCTATTTGTAAGATCTCCCCAGACAGCCATTTTGCTTTTTTGCATTTCTTTGCCATGGGGATGGTCTTGATCCCTGTCTCCTGTACAATGTCACAAACCTCATTCCATAGTTCACCAGGCACTCTATCTATCAGATCTAGGCCCTTAAATTGTGAAGAAGGCTTTCTTATCTCTTCTTGCTTATTCTGTGGACTCTGCATTCAGATGCTTATATCTTTCCTTTTCTCCTTTGCTTTTCACCTCTCTTCTTTTCATAGCTATTTGTAAGGAATCCCCAGACAGCCATTTTGCTTTTTTACATTTCTTTGCCATGGGGATGGTCTTGATCCCTGTCTCCTGTACAATGTCATGAACCTCATTCCATAGTTCAACAGGCACTCTATCAGATTTAGGCCCTTAAATCTATTTCTCACTTCCACTGTATAATCATGAGGGATTTGATTTAGGTCATACCTGAATGGCCTAGCGGTTTTCCCTACTTTCTTCAATTTGAGTCTGAATTTGGCAATAAGGAGTTCATGATCTGAGCCACAGTCAGCTCCTGGTCTTGTTTTTGTTGACTGTATAGAGCTTCTCCATCTTTGGCTGCAAAGAATATAATCAATCTGATTTCGGTGTTGACCATCTGGTGATGTCCACGTGTAGAGTCTTCTCTTGTGTTGTTGGAAGAGAGTGTTTGCTATGTCCAGTACATTTTCCTGGCAAAACTCTATTAGTCTTTGTCCTGCTTCATTCTGCATTCCAAGGCCAAATTTGCCTGTAACTCCAGGTGTTTCTTGACTTCCTACTTTTGCATTCCAGTCCCCTATAATGAAAAGGACGTCTTTTGGGGGTGTTAGTTCTAAAAGGTCTTGTAGGTCTTCATAGAACAGTTAAACTTCAACTTCTTCAGCATTACTGGTTGGGGCAGAGACTTGGATAACTGTGATATTGAATGATTTGCCTTGGAGATGATCAGAGATCATTTTGTTGTTTTTGAGATTGCATCCAATTACTGCATTTCGGACTCTTGTTGACCATGATGGCTGCTCCATTTCTTCTGAGGGATGAAAAGTGATTCTCAATTCTGATAGCACAATTACACCCTGGAATTTGAAACTGAGAATTTAAGATACCTGGGCAAGGGAGTGGAAGGAATAAGTTAGGAGTTTGGCTTTAACAGATACATACTAGTAAATAGCTGAGAAAAGAAGAGAAGTGAAAGGCAAAGGAGAAGGAAAAGATATATCCATCTAAATGCATGGTTCCAGAGGATAACAAGGAAAGATAAGAAAGCTTTCTTAAGTGAATAATGCAAAGAAATAGAGGGAAACAATAGTATGGGAAAGAAAAGAGATCTCTATCTTTGAAGATATCAAAGGAATATTTCCTGAAAGGATGTGCACAATAAAGCACAAAAATGGTAAGGATTTAACAGAAGCAGAAGAGATTAAGAAGAGATGGCAAGAGTACACAGAAGAACTATGCAAAAAAAGTCTTATGACCATGATGTTGTAGTTACTTACTAGAGCCAGACATCCTGCAGTATGAAGTCAAGTGGGCCTTAGGAAGCAATACTGTGAACAAAGCTAGTGTAGGTGATGGAATTCCGGCTGAACTATTTAAAATCCTAAAAGATGATATCATTAAAGTGTTGCATTCAAAGTGCTAGCAAATTTGGAAAACTCAGCAGTTCCCACAGGACTGGAAAAAGGTCAGTTTTCATTCCAATTCCAAAGAAGGACAATGCTGAAGAATGTTCAAACTACCATACAACTGTGCTCATCTTACTTGCTCACAAGGTAATGCTCAAAATCCTTCAAGCTAGGCTTCAGTAGTACATGAATTGAGAATTTCTAGATGTGCAAGCTAGGTTTAGAAAAGGCAGAGGAACCAGAGATGAAATTGCCAGCATTTGTTGGATCACAGAAAAAGCAAGAGAGTTCCAGAAAAACAACTACTTCTGCTTTATTGACTACACCAAAGTCTTGACTGTGTGGATCACAACAAACTATGGAACATTCTTCAAGAGATAAGAATACCAGACAATCTTACCTGTTTCCTGAGAAACCTGTATGCAGGTCAAGAAGCAACAGTTAGAACTGGATATAAAACAATGGATTGATTCATAATTGGGAAAGAAGTGTGACAAGGTTGTATATTGTCACCCTGTTAATTTAACTTATGTGCAGAGTACATTATGTGAAATGACAGGCTGAAGAATCACAAGCCGGAATCAAGATTTCTGGGAGAAATATAACAACCTCAGATATACAGATGACATCACTCTAATGGCAAAAATAAAGAAGAGCTAAGCAACCTTTTGATGAGGGTGAAAGATGAGAGTGAAAAAGCTGGCTTAAAACTCCACATTCAAAATACTAAGATTATGACATCTGGTCTCATCACTTCATGGCAAATAGAAGGGGAAAAAGTGGGAACGGTGGCAGATTTTATTTTCTTAGGCTTCAAAATCACTGAAGATGGTGACTGCAGCTGTGAGATTAAAAGACACTTGCTCCTTGAAAGGAAAGCTATGAGAAACCTAGACAGCATATTAAAAAGCAGAGACATCACTTTGCTCACAAAAATCTGCATAGTCAAGGCTGCGGTTTCTCCAGTCGTCTTGTACGGATGTGAGAGTTGGACCATAAAGAAGATTGAGAATCAGAGAATTGATGTTGAATTGTGGCACTCAAGAAGACTCTTGAGTGTTCCTAGGACTGCAAGGAAATCAAATTTGTTAATCCTAGAGAAAATCAACCTTGAATATTCATTAGAAGGACTGATGCTGAAGTTGAAGCTCCAATACTTTGGCCACCTGATGCAAAGAGCCAATTTATTGGAAAGGCTTCTGAAGCTGAAAAAGACTGAAGGCAAGAGGAGAAGGGGGTGACAGAGGAATAGATAGTTGGATAGCATCACAGATTCAATGGACATGAATTTCAACAAACCTTGGAAGGTAGTGAAGGATAGGGAAGCATGGCATGCTGCAATCCATGGGGTCACAAAGAGTCAGACATGACTTAGGTGCTTAACAACAAAACAACACTGCTGCTGCTGCTAAGTCACTTCAGCCGTGTCCGACTCTGTGCGACCCCATAGATGGCAGCCCACCAGGCTCCAATGTCCCTGGGATTCTCCAGGCAAGAACACTGGAGTGGGTTTCCATTTCCTTCTCCAATGCATGAAAGTGAAAAGTGAAAGTGAAGTCGTTCAGTCGTGTCTGACTCTTCGTGACCCCATGGACTTAAGCCTACCAGGCTTCTCCATCCATGGATTTTCCAGGCAAGAGTACTGGAGTGGGGTGCCATCAACAAAACAACAACACTACTATGTATCAAAAAATGAAAAAAACTAGGACCTAGTACATAGCACAGGAGCTGTATTCAATGTCTTCTAATAATTTATAATGGAGAAGAACCTGAAAAAGAATATATTACATAACATATGTAAGTGTGTGTGTGTGTATTACTGTGGGAAGTGACTGGACCATATGATAGCATCATTACATATTGCCAACACTAAGCTGGTGAGTGGGGCTTGGCCCATCCTGCATATACCACCATGCCATGGCATTGCACAAACAGCATAAGCACAATTGGATATAAAATTGACTTCTCTGAAGCTTGCCACCTACCTACTTCAACACTATGTCCAAGAAGTGGCCACCAGGGTGTCTGCCTTCTGTTCCCACCAATATTCCTGCTGCCCTCACCTTTCACACAGGTCTAGCTTAAAAAAGAGATACATTGAAACTCTACCGTAAAAGAGCTGATAATTATGCTGCTTGAAACACCTAATCAACATATTTTACTATTTTACTAATTTTAGAGTAACACATGTTTCACTCTAAAATTTTCCTAAAAATATGATGAAGCTTCTGAATTACCAACTGGTGTTCAACGAAAAAAAATCTCTGCAAAAAATATTACGTATGAATTTTTAGGTGCATAACAATTTCTATCTTAGCCTAGTTCATAAGATTCCCTGAGTGTGTTGCTTCTACCTTAAAGTGACAAAATTTGTTTTGGATCTTAATGAGTCAGTCAGTGGATTGGTTACTAAACATTATCACTTCATCTTTAAGGTATTAGAAGTAGCTAATAAAATTCAACACAAGACAATACCCTGATCAAAACCCTAATAGCCTTTGCAAAAAATGATAGATATTTGAGTAGGTTAGGTAAGTATATTTTATAAGCTTTTGCACTCCATAAAAACCACAACTGAAGGTGATACAATACGGTACCTTTAATAACATGTAAGACTTCCTTGTGGCTCAGATGGCAAAGAATCTGCCGCAATGCAGGAGAGTTGAGTTTGATCTCTGGGTGGGGAAGATCCCCTGGAGAGTGAATGGCTACTCTCACCAGTATTCTTGCCTGGAAAATCCCATGGACAGAGGAAGTCGGCGGGTTACAGTCCATGGAATCGCAAAGAGTCAGACATGACTGAACGACTAACACTTTCACACTTTCACTTTTTCTCAAATCTCTCATCAACTGATTCATGTTATACACACAGAAGGTGGGTGTAATGCTTTTGGTAAACAAATGTGGAATTCTTTTGTAAGAAAAAAAAAGAGGTACATTGATCTTTCTAAAGAGGCACTTGAATTTAGTTGGATGTTAATGACTATTTTATTTTTGTAACATTTATGAGGACTCTCTTGTGTGTGTCTACCTTTTATATTATGTTTTCCCCCTTGTGCTCAGCCCCCAGGGCTAGTTTGTAAAGACACTTGTCCATGCTGTGCTGTGCTGAGTCACTTGGTCATGTCTGACTCTGCTACCCTATGGACTATAGACCTCCACGCTTCTCTGTCTAGGGGGATTCTTCAGGCAAGAATACTGAAGTGGGTGGCCATGTCCTCCTCCAGGGAATCTTCTCAACCCAGGGATTGAACCCAGGATTCTCTCATTGCAGGCAGATTCTTTACCACTAGGGAAGTCCAGGAATTCTGGAGTGAGTAGCCTATCCCTTCTTCAGGGCATCTTCCCAACCCAGGAATCTAACCAGGGTCTCTCGCATTACAGGTGGATTCTTTATCAGCAGAGCTACCAGGGAAACCCATACTTGTCCATAATTTTATGCTTTTATAAAATACCGGTTTCAGTCATGTGAAATTCCCAGTTTGGGAATCAAAATGGTCCAATGCTAGCAATTTTGATTTGACCTAAATAGAATTGTGAAATAAATGTCATGACAAAAATTATTGAAATACCAGTTGGCAATCCTTTTTTATTTCCGCACAGTCTCTTGCAGTTCTCTCACTTGATGGAGGTGATTGGTCCTGGGGATGGATGTGGCATCCTTGGTGCCCCAGAGCCTAAGCTCTCTGACAGTGGTTTCAACTGAATAGAAGGGGAAGACTGGTTGTCACAACTGGGGAAGGAGTGAATGCTGCTGGCTTCTAGTGGGTAGAGACCAGGGATGCTGTCAAACATTCTCCAGTGCTTAGGACAGCCCTACAACAGAGAGGTATATGGCTCAGAATGGCCATAGCCCTGCCTCAGGCGAATTTAGGAAAGTTAAGAATAAACAAAATATTTTGGAGAAACATCAAGGAAGGACAGATTCCCTCCCTCCCACACATCTTTCTTTCTCCACCAAGACTAGAAAATATATTGTGTCAAATCACCAGTGAGAGAGAGAGAAAGCAGGAGGCAGCTTCTCTGTTCTCTAGGAATTTATTCAGAATTTGTGTAGAGCAAGCATTAGGGGAACTACAAAATGTGCTGGACACATTTTATAAACTATTTCAGAATAAAGTGTGAAATTAGCATTTCAGTCCGATTCATTCTTAGTGATTATTTATTCACTGACATCAAGTGGTCTCCCAAATGCCACTTTCTCTGGGCTTTCTCTGCTGCCATAGACAGGAACCAAGTGTCAGGAGAGAGCAAGCATCTAGAAAATGCTTCCAGCTCTAAAGGGATCTTGAATGCTTCATCTCTGACTCTAACCTGTTCAGGTTTCCCAACTGCTCACATTTTGACATGTGTTTATCTGAGGCAGGATTAACAAACAGCCCCATTCATTCATTAATCCAACACCTCAAGCTCAGAGTATACACAGCTCTTGTCATTAATCCTCTCTATCTTCTCATGGCAGCCGCTGAAATAAACCACTCCAGGCAATTATAATTGCCTTTAAAACCTCATCCTAAGTAGAAAAGGGTCTCAAAGACTTGAGGGTAGGAAATTATAAATGCAAGAGTAAGGTGCATCTTTAATTTTAAATATTCAAATGAGCTTGATTCTTCTTGATTTGCATAAAAATTCCTGTTTTTATAATATTTATAAAAACATTTTCCTGAATGCCTTTAAACTAAAATAAGCTTATATATTTTTTAAGAGTGTGTTTGGGATTGTAGGGTAAGAGAAGGAGGAGAGAATAGAAACGGTACAAAATATGCCCTGAAGAAAGATTTGTTCTCTTTTTTTTTTTAGAGGATACAAAAATTCTTCCCACTCTTGAATTTCTGTAACAAATAAATTGGAAAGGACTACTCTTCTGAAAGCCTATCTTTAAGGATATTTCTATTTCTATAGGGAGATCCCAGTGGAAGGCAGAGTAACATAAATTGTGATGATTATGCAGTGGAGAACTTCAGACAGTTCTGCAAATTAATTGTTAAATATAAGCATTATTAAAAATTAAATTATATAAACAGAATTAAATTACATTAGAGACAAATGTAATAAATACTCAAAGTGCATCCCTGACTAATTATTTGATGATATTTTACTGCTGTGTATTTTATCTGTAGGATGGATGGTGGTGGTGATGTAGCTGGTAACTCATGTCCAACTCATGAGACCCCATGGACTCTAATCTGCCACACTCCTCTGTCCATGGGATTTGCCAGGCAAGAATACTGGAGTGGGCTACCTTTTCCTTCTCCAGGAGATCTTCCCCACCCAGGGATCAAACCTGGATCTCCTGCATTGCTGGTGGTGGAATCTTTACCCACTGAGCCATCAGCAAAGCCCTATAGGATGGATTTGTTATCTAACAATGTGCTATGGTGCACCTCTTCCTAACTCCACATTCTCTGACACCATGATGGAAGTTGAAACTAACCACAGTGGAAATATTCACACCAAGGAAATTGGCAAATGCTACCAATCAGGTTTTTCTTAATCTACCCTACTCCCTCTCCACCGACTGTTAAATATTCACCAGCACACCAATGCTAGTAACTATAACAACATAAGCAAGAGTCCCTGGAAAGCATCTGTCCCATTGCTATCATAAGTAGGAAATATGATAGGAAGTATATAGGAAAAACCAAAGTGGACTGACTTCACTAATGATGGATTCAAGACCTCCATTCTAAGACAAACAGGCAAGGATTAGGCGGATGGTAGTGCTCTCCTAGGTGTTCTAGGCTTCTTAAAGAGAAAACTTTATGACAGGTGGGAAAGTGCCCTGCAAGTAGAACATGACAGAGTAGGGAAGACTTTGAGATGAGGAGATGATGAGGTGAAGAGCAAAAAGCTAAGACGATGCCTCACTATGGTTTGTCATAAGACTGCACAATCACTCCACTTCTCCAACCAGATGTTTCAAGGATTTAAAGACAGAAGTGAAAAAATTAGGTTGCATTTTAGAAAGACATTTCTGGTGTCTGGATGGAGTTTGGGAGTCAGGGGCAGCCTGGAGACAAGGAGACTGGTCAGGATGCTGAGGCTTCTCATGCCAGTGAGACACAGGACAGAAAGCAATTGCTCAGGGCTGAAGGGAGAATTTTTTAATCTAGGTGTCTTTGGCTGAAGGCACACTTCCAAGCAGGCTTCCCCAGTGTCTCAGAGGTGAAGAATCTGTCTGTAATGCAGGAGACTGGGGTTTGATACCTGAGTCAGGAAGGGCATGGCAACCAACTCCAGTAATTTTGCCCCTAGAATCCCATGGACTGAGGAGCCTGGCAGATTTATAGTCCATAGTGTCACAAAGAGTTGGACACAACTGAAGTGACTGAGCATAAATACACACTGCCAAGCACATATTAGGCACTCATTGGTTACCTGGTCAGTAAAAGAAAAATGGTTCAATCATGTTATTTTCTGCATTTTTCAGTCCTTCCTCAGGGTTAGGATTGGTTTTGTTCCAAGGCAGTAAAATAGGCTGAATTACATTTGCACGATCACCTAGTCCACCTCTTGATTGAGGATATGGTTATTTTTCAATAAAATGCCTCATACGTACATTGAGTTTTCTCAGAAATGAAGGAAAAATTAGCAGTATAGTTTACAGCAGTGGCTTCTGAACCATGATCAAGATCCAAAATAAGAAATACACATTTTAGCATGACAGTATATGTATGTATTTTTAAAAATGTATGTATGTAGAAAATAATAAACTAAATTAACATTTGCATAAATATTATTTATTTTTATTGTGTACAAAACACATGGATATTTTTTACTCTGTTTTATTTATTTATAAAATGCTATTCAAGGCTCTCTAAATTGATTTCATGATCCATCAATGAATTAAACCCCACAAATTGGAAAATACTCCTTTGGCAGGATGAGAAAATGCATTTATATGTTTTATTCAGACATATCACATTCATCTGAACAGCAAATAAACATTTAATAGAAGAAATTAAATGTATAAGAATATTTACAAAACAAACAATAAAATGAGAACATTGATAATATCTAGTCATAGAAAATGTTAGCCTGCCACCAGTAGCTATGCAATTCTTCATTTTTGTCAATATAGTAATCTTTGATGGCAAGTCACTGTCCTGTTCAGGAATGTTCCAGATCTGGCAATTTTCGTCAGTGGCATTTTTAGGACTCTGTCATATCCCATGAATATCCCATGTGTGTGATCCACCTGCTTTTACAGTAAGAGCCAACAGTGCTTCGAGATGGCAACCAACTTTCCTATCACATTTTCACTTTCAAGTAAAGTGTGTGTGTATGTGGCTCGCTCAGTCATGTCCAACTCTTAGTGACCTTATGGACTATAGACTGCCAGGTTTCTCTGTCCATGGAATTTTCCAGGCAAGAATACTGGAGTGGGGTGCCATTTCCTTCTCCAAAGGATCTTCCCCACCCAGAGATTGAACCTGTGTCTCTTGCATCTCCTGCACTGGCAGGTGGATTCTTTACCACTATGCCACCTGGGAAGCTCACTTTCAAGTAAACCTAAACCCAAACCCAAACCAGTGAAGGAACCCACTAGTATAAGAACATGGGAACCATACAGAAACCTGTGCTTGGTGCCGTGGTGTCAGCACATGACAAAGAAGATTGATTAATTTCTTCATTTAGCTTAGGTTGTATAAGTGCAAGTTAATATAATGAATTTGAAAAGTAGATACATAGTTAAGCACAAGGCTATTCACTTGGATCGTTGAAGCTCAATCTACTGTAATAAATTAATTTTTCAACTCTTTACCTTAGGTCCCTGTGTCTTTCTTCCCCAGGCTGCTCACTATCAATCTCCCAGCTTGGTCTCAAGCCCTGTTTTGGATAAATTCATGATCTGTGGAGAAAGATGTCATAGGTTCTGACCTATGATTTATGATTATCCTGCAGAACTTTAAATTCATTTGTAAAAGGGAATCAAGATGATCCTGTCAGTAGCTGCTTCTCCTTGGAGTTGAGAGAGCTCCAGAAAGTCCTTCCTGCTGAGACAGCCAATGATGGCCAAAGCTTTTTTGGTTAAGCGTTGTTGTTAAAGACAGCTCACCAAACATTGCTATGACAGAGGCTTTGTGTTTCCAATTCTTAATGAGACAAAAATGCTTTGATTAATTATATGATACTATGTCAGTAGGAACTTGGGAAATGCTTCAGGTGGCTAGAAAGCAGCCTGGAGCTTTGAGCAACAAATGCTTGGATGAACTCAAGCATTCCGAAGCTTTCCTGTGCTTAATATGTTACATTGTTCTGTTGATATGTAATGTCACAGATGGTAATATTAGTCATGAAAGAACAAAGAAGCCAAGTTCATAGCCAAATGAAAGTTAAAAGGAGGGGACAAAAAGTGCACTTACCCCACCAACAGGTTTTTCTTATTGAAAACATCTTAAACACCATGGAACACCTTCCCAAGATCCATGTGTTGGCACAAGCAGATGGGAAAGATTGTAAATCTCAAAACTGGCTTAGCTCCCACTCAAGAACTAAAGCAAGGAGTGTGGTGAAATCAAATTCAGCACTGAATGGATGATCCTAATTTAACAATGGGCAGCCTTCCCACAAATTCTCATGCAAACCAGTGGTTGCTTCCTCTTTTTTTAATTAACTACACAGCCTTTTCCAACCAGAAGATTTAAATGTTTACTTCTGTTTGCTTTGCGTCATTTGCATTTCTTTCGATTCTAAAAGGAAATTAACCCCTTAGGTCTAGTAGGGCATCCCATGGAAGAAATTTGGGGAAAATAACTGACAAAGAGAAGCTCTCCATCTCCACATTTACTCTTGTCCAGCTAAATGAGATGGCTGGTATCTTGAATGGTAACAATAGTGGAGTAATTTACATGCAATTGACAGCATTTCTCTGAAAACTGGAATACAGAAAGCAAAGTCTAGATTCAAATGCTGCTTTTACGAAAAAAAAAAAAAAATTCCTTAAATCCCTAAGAAGGAAGAGCAGATTAGATATTGAGTCACGTAGAGCAATGTAAAAGGTAAATTCCTTTTCTACTTGAGAAATCACAGAGAACTCTTCTCCCCCTCATCTTTCAGATGAAATGTAGGGGGCAAAGAGAAAAGAGGAGTGTTTCACCTACTCAGTATCTCTATTGTTGATTCATTTTGACAGATGCGTTCTCCTTGTCTAAGGCACCTGGACTATGACTAAGAGAGGGCGCGGTAGCTGACTCTGACTTACAGCAGCTATATTTGGAGGCTGCAGCAACAGAGAAGAAGGGCTGGCTTGGGTACTCTACATGGTTGTAGTACAGGATAATTAGATGGAATTGTACACGGAAAAAATTTGTTAGAGTTACCAAAAATATTTCCTAACGAGAAGCCTGTTGTGCTCTGAAGTAGTCAAAGGGATGCAATGAATATTTCATCTCTTGAAACATTTAACAGAGAAAAGGATGCAGGAATAGAAAGTATATCTTAGAGCTATTTTCTGTTGGGTAAGACTGGAGATCATCCATCTTCCTGGCCTTTATTTCTACCTCAACTAATAGGGTGGAAAGAGTGACAATATGGACACATAAACCATATCATTATACGAGATCAAATCTTCAGATGTGAAGTGGTGAAGATAAATCTTACTTTTATGCCTAACATGAAAGAATACGTGTTCTTGACTTTTTCTGCTACATGGTTTCCTTTAACTGATGATTCTGCTGCAAATACTAGAGGTATTTCTCGTTCTAGAAAAGTAAGTGAAAATTTTTAATTTATTGATAGTGAGTTCAGTTAGTTTATGGAGGATAAAAGAATAGTACTCATGCATTTTGAGAAAGAAATGATTAAAGGTAGCTTTGATCATGAGAAGAAAGTTGTCTAAAGAGAAAGTACTCTTCCAGAGGGAATAAGAGAGCACTAGGTTTTTGATCTAGTACTATACACCATAATGGAGAAGGCAATGGCACCCCACTCCAGGACTCTTGCCTGGAAACTCCCATGGACGGAGGAGCCTGGTGGGCTGCAGTCCATGGGGTCGCTAGGAGTTGGACACGACTGAGCGACTTCTCTTTCACTTTTCACTTTCATGCATTGGAGAAGGAAATGGCAACCCACTCCAGTGTTCTTGCCTGGAGAATCCCAGGGACGGGGAAGCTTGGTGGGCTGCTGTCTGTGGGGTCGCACAGAGTTGGACACGACTGAAGCGACTTAGCAGCAGCAGCATACAACATAAAAATTATCAAGTAGTTAAATTAGGGTTTATATGCTATGGTTTACTTGACTAAAAAATTTTTTTAACTTTTAATTAGTTGTTTGCCTCTTGAACTCTCAGAGATGTGACTACTTAAAGACACATAATGGTTTTTTCAAAATGCAGATTCTGATTCAGTAGGTCTGAGGATAGGAACTTGATTCTGAATTTGTAAAAAGCTCCCATGTCATACTGTACATGGACCACACTTTGAGTAGCAAGTGTGACATCACTGCCTGCTCTTAATCCCACATTCTTCTGTGGATACAAACTGGTAAAAGGTATTTTTCTTATTTCATGTACATGAGGTATGAATTAATGTTATGTTTCATTATTTTTCATTATGTTTCAGTCCTCTTATATTTCCTACAGTCATATCAAAACTCTGATGGCATATTATTAAATCATTTAAATACAGTATTCCTCAGCCCTGGGTGCACATTAGAATCACCTGGAGACCTTTTGAAACATACAAATGCCCTTCCCCTACCCAAAGCCAATTAACAATTTCTGGGAGTGAGGCCAACACATCATTTTTCTCCGCATCTTTTTATGAGAAAACTTTTCAAGTTTACAGAAAAGTTGAAAGACTAGTCTATTGATTGCCTCTATTGCAGCATAGTTGAAAGAATAGCTTGATGGTTACTCATAAACCCATATACCTAGATCCGACAACTGTTAACAATTTGCTGTAATTATTTAGCTATACATTTTTGCTTTATACAAATCTGTGTTTCTTGATCAGGGACAATTTTGCCCTCAAAGGGACATTTAATAATGCCTGAAGAAACTTCCGGTTGTTACAACTTGGGGGCAGAGTAAGTATGGGATGCTGATAACTAGAAGGCAGAGGTCAGGGATACTGTCGAACATCCTATAATGGACAGGACAGTCTCCTTCAGTAAAGATTTTTCCAACCCAAAATGTCAGTCATGGTGAAGTTAAGAGACCCTGATATGGGAAAATATTTCGAAGCAATATTCACTTTTCACTCCTAAATACTTCAGCGTTTCCCAAAATGATGTTCTCCTACATGACCACAATGTAATATCACTAAGAGAATGAACAGTGATTTGTTAATATGTTCTGGTACTGAGTTATATTCAGATTTTCTCCATTGTACCCTAAATTTTTTTTATAATTTTTGAACCACAGTCCAATTAAGTTTTGTGTCACATTTGTTTTCTTTCTTAGCCTTTAAAATCTAGACTAGTCTTCCAAACATTTTTATAAGAGATCAGTCTAGTGGTTTGACATCTGGGATTTGGTTGGGTGTTTCCTTTTGTTTGATTGCCTAGTTTGGTTTTTTACCCCTTGTTTTTCCTGTGAAGTAGGTAATAGTTATATATAAATGCTTCACTAGATTCTTGTAAATATTCTTTGCGAGAATATTTAAAGTGACTCTGTATCTATGTTACATCATAGCAGGAGCTACCATAATTCCTAGCTTCTCTCTAGCAGTGTTGCTAAATTTTATCACTTGGCTCTGGCAGTGACTGATCTCATTTTAAAGTTCATTTTCCTCTTTGTGATGAGTGAATCACTCTTTGGGATAATTCTTTGGCACCTATGAGTATCTTAGCCCCCAACAATTTTCACCTAATAGTTTTGGCATCCACTGATGTTCCTTGCCTAATCACTGGAGGTTGCAGACAATTCCATTTCTTCACTTATTAATGTAATGAACTTGCACAGATAATTCATGAAATTATCAACTGTTAGGTGGAAGATAGATTGAAAGTCAACAGGTTGAAATCTATTCCTTCATTTATTGTGAAGAAATTATTTTTAAATTCTACAATTTTCACTTGTTAGCTAGAATTCTCTTATGAGAAAAGAGCCTTGTTTGATCAACTGAAAATGAACTACAGTTTCTTCAAAAAAAGGCAGGATTATGTTTATTTCTTTCCTTTAATTCTCAATTTTCAGCTTAAATTTCACAATAAAGAGTTGATGTTATAGTCATTTTTTGACTAATTATTCCTAATAGCAGACTTTAATGCAGCTCAACATATCCATGACATAGCAGGGAGTATCACCAATTTTATGCAATCAGAAAAAAAATCTACATTTTCTTTTCTTTAAAATGGACTTTGAAAGTACCATATATATTGGTATGAATGTTGGCACATTTATACGCAAACTTCTTTTGAACTTTTAAAAAAGGAATATACCTTTAGCAAAGATACTTCTGGAAGGAGAAGGGGTTGAAAGTCACCAAGGTGCAATCTATTCCTTCATAAACTGGACTACGCTTGAATTGCCTGTTTAGTCGCTCCTGAATCCATGGGTGGTAAGTGATATGTGAAAGCCAAACTTTTTTCAGGCAACAGTTGAACAAATATTCAGTAAGGTTCTTGGATTCAGACTGTTATGTTTGGAAATCATCATTTTCCACAAGAGAAAATGAACACATTACAGGAAGTAACTGGAACCAGTTTCACTCCTTTGCTTCAAAGCCTTAAATCCTTTATTTCTGAGCCTAGAGTCTCATCTTGGTGGCTTTTCTTTGGGAATAGTAACGTTTCATCTACTGGAACTTTTTTTTTCATTTTGACAAGCTACATCTGATTCTGAGGCCATATTCTAAGTCTGAACCTGGGGAGGCAAAAGGTAGTTTCATTGTCTTAGGTCTGACCATAACAAAGAGGTCTGCTAGAGTTCATAACATGATAAATTTGTTTGTATGATGAATAAATGGCGCTTAGCACAAAGAGTTGCAGGCACCATCCAGATGTGTCAGAACTTGAACACATGGAATTGGTCACATGGATGCTTCTGCTAACTGAATGTATATTTTGCCGAGAAGATGCATTTTTTCAAGATCTGGAAAGTCTAACAGTATCTGGCAGCTCCTTCATTTTCAAGATAACCCTGTCACTGTTTCTGGTTATGGGCAGGGGTGGGGGTGGGGTACCAAAGGAGATGGTTTGATATTTTGCTGAAATTGGGTGGAGGTGTTGTCATGTTGGTGCCTGAAGTGAGAGCACAAAAAAGCTTTAGAGGAAAGAACCTGGGTTTGTGTGACTTTTGGTCACTTAAGTACCTAAATGGTATGGGTGTGAGGAAAGAGAAAGAAGGGGAGAAAGCAAAAAGTGATGATAAAAGAGCTATGTGGACACTGAATTGGTTAATTCAGTCAGACTTTCACATTTCAAATCATAGCTTGATTGGCCAAGTAACTAGTGACTCCCTAAGGGCCTCTTAACTCATTATTTGCTTTTAAAGATGTGACATCAAAGTAACCACTTCTAAAGTTACAAAACCATCTTCTCGGTAGGCTTTTTCTTGGTCTGTAAGGTTTGACAAACTGACAGTTTGTTGTCTTGACTTGGCCAGGGCTGTGTTCTACTTCTCATTCTTGTCCTTGCCACTGATGGCAGAGGAGACTGTCACCAAATAATATTCGGTCATCCTCAGAAAAAAAGGAAAAAAAAGAAAGGAAAAAACTGAGCAAATGACTTTTCATTTTTATTTTCATTGAACTGAGAGAATCTCTTGATTTCCTCTTACAGAACTGGCAGAGGTAGAAAAAAAGGAGGCTACTTCCAGATGGATTTTACACCATGAGCATTTTGACCACCTTGCTTGTGCTGTTGAGGCAAAATGCTAATTTTGCTAATTTTACCCTGAGATTCAAAAGCTCCATGACAGAATCAACCACACTGATTTCTAATTAAATATCTATTAGTATATAAAAAAAACGTGAGAAGTCCTTTAACTAACAGCAGCATTGCAGCTTTAAAGCACTTATCTCTCTTTAGGAAGAAATGTACTCTCATTAGAGAAAGTAAGATATTTTAGAAATATCAAGGAGCTTGGGCTACTAGATAGGATATGACACTTATTTTTAAAATTGTATTTTCTTTTCAAAATTATATTTAAGTATGTGTGTAATACAATTTCTTGTTGCTCAGTCACTAAGTCATGATCACCTCTTTGCATAATACAATACTTATATTTATAATTATTTAGTATATTACCTATATAATATTAGTAAATACTTATAAATGCCCAATAATACACTAATAGAAATAGTTACAATATTTAACTTATATGCAGAGTACATCATGAGAAACACTGGGCTAGAAGAACCACAAGCTGGAATCAAGATTGCTGGGGGAAATGTCAATAACCTCACATATGCAGATGACACCACCCTTATGGCAGAAAGGGAAGTGAAGTGAAGGGAAGTGAAGTGAAGTCACTCAGTCATGTCCAACTCTTTGCGACCCCCATGGGGTGTAGCCTATCAGGCTCCTCCATCCATGGGATTTTCCAGGCAAGAGTGCTGGAGTGGATTGCCATTGCCTTCTCCAGGGGATATTCCTGACCCAGGAATCGAGCCCAGGTCTCCCGCATTGCAGGCAGACACTTTACCATCTCAGCCACCAGGGAAGTCATGGCAGAAAGTGAAGAGGAACTAAAAAGCCTCCTCTTGATGAAAGTGAAAGTGGAGAGTGAAAAAGTTGGCTTAAAGCTCAACATTCAGAAAATGAAGATCATGGCATCTGGTCCCATCACTTCATGGCAAATAGAAGGGGAAACAGTTCTGGGCTCCAAAATCACTGCAGATGATGATTGCAGCCATTAAATTAAAATATGCTTACTCTTTGGAAGGAAAGTTATGACCAACCTAGATAGCATATTAAAAAGCATAGATATTACTTTGCCAACAAAGGTTCATATAGTCAAGGCTAGGTTTTTCCAGTAGTCATGTATGGGTGTGAGATTTGGACTGTGAAGAAAGCTGAGTGGCAAAGAATTGGTGCTTTTGAACTGTGGTGTTGGAGAAGACTCTTGAGAGTTCCTTGGACTGCAAGGAGATCCAACCAGTCCATTCTAAAGGAGATCAGTCCTGGGTGTCCATTGGAAGGACTGATGCTGAAGCTGAAACTCCAATACTTTGGCCACCTCACGTGAAGAGTTAACTCATTGGAAAAAACCCTGATGCTGAGAGAGATTGGGGGCAGGAGGAGAAGAGGACGACAGAGGATGAGATGGCTGGATAGCATCACCGACTCAATGGACATGAGTTTGGGTAATCTCTGGGAGTTGGTGATGGACAGGGAGGCCTGGTGTGCTACGATTCATGGGGTCGCAAAGGGTCGGACACGACTGAGCAACTGAACTGAACTGAAACAAGAAACACCATGAAAAATATAGTAGAAAACAGAAATGATTTATGCAAATTCCAGTAACAATTAATCAGTACTATTAGCTTCACAGAGTCCCATTGGAAAAGCCATAAGACTAAAGTGGAATTTTTGAGTTGTAGAAAATTATAAAGTTTCTCAGGCATGGTCTCCCATTTTTTGCTTACCAGTCCTATTACTTTTCACTTCCTTGATGAAAAATCACTCATTAATTCAACAGATATTTATTAGATACCTACAATGTGCCTGGCATTAGGACAGATTTTTAGGACTGAAAGTAATAATTATACCCAAAGGCCTCCCGGGGAATTTCCTCCAGGTGGATATATTAATAAAACTAGTGAATTTAATCATGAGTTTTGAGTGCTACACTAGAGGTAAATTCAGAAGTGCTGGAGCTTCAAATAAGCACAAGGCAAGTTCAGTTTCTTGAGAAAGCTAGTTTGGGATAGCATGAAAATTGGAAACTGACAATGAGAGTTGCTGCTACATTCAAATAGTCACCGTTCCTTCCTAATAGTGGAAATGGTTTTCTGAGCTTAGCCTCCCAATGGTCAAACTTGAACGTGTATGTATGCATAGTTTTATTTTGATATTTCCTTGGGCAGACAATTGCCTTCCCATTTTCATTTACATAGTCCTAGAATAAACAGAGGAATCAAGATGATGGGAATAAGTGAGGGCATCATTTGACACAGAAGGAAAACCTAGGCCGCAGTACACACACGGCAACCTAGAGGGGACAGGTGCGAGCAGAAAGGGAAAGATGACACAAAAGGCCACAGAAGGAAAAAGATAAAAGAAGAAAGAGCTGCCAAAGGGGGGGTGGGGGGTGGGAATAAGTGCTTTTGAAAGTGCTTAACTTAAAATTATGCCGAGGGGACCTGCTGTTGGACATTAAAGTAGGAACTGTAACTAAGCCCCTGAGAGCAAGGGGCTATTGTTGTTTGGGGAAGGAAGTTTATGCCAAGTCGGTTGTATGATAAAATCTGTTATGAATTCTCTCCATCTCAACATTATATTAACACACAGGGGCTCATTTTCAAAGGGCTCCAGAGGAAGCAAGTCACCCTACTCCCACAAATAAATAGGAGTTGTGTGTCTGAAATTCCTCAAAGCACTGAACAAGTGAGCCCCATTTAATGTCATTATATATTTTAACCATTTGAAACCAATTTATAACAGACATGAAAGTACTCTGTCTGCAGAGGAGTTGGCACGGAATACTTCCCACGTTCAGCGTTCCCTATGCACCTCGTTCACAGCTCCCTGGTGTTCATGAACTTTCTGAGCTTTTCTTCAGTCGTTCATCGCGTGAGGAGGCATTTTCCAGGGAGCACGAAGAATATAATTACAGTCTACCTCCGATTACAGAAACCCTCAGGAGTCTCTGAGAATCTCTTTCTGTGTTTTAGGAGGTTACACTTTAGAAAATAGCAAGGAATTCTCACTTCAATCTAGACAACAGTTCCCTTCTATTTTAGATGTGGACACCTCAAGTTTACAACTGCTCCTCTGTCCAGAAGGATGTTAGGGAGCCATTGAAGTAGGAGAACTGGGTCATCTCCTCTGGGACTTTGACATTTCATGGTCTCAGAAAAGCTCTGGAATCTTCCAGTGCTGCCTCTTTCCCTCTTCTCTTCCTCCCTCCTCTCCTACCTTCCCTCCATCTTTCCTTATGTTCTTTTTTCTCTTCCTTTATCCTTTCCCATTCTCTTTTTCCTGTTGTACCACAAGGAACAAAGAGCAATGCAGGTATTTTATATAAACATTTAAAGAAGCCAGCTGCAAAGGACTTGCACAGACATATGTCAAAATCTCTCCAAACCTTCTTCCAGATAAATGAAGATTACATATTCAAAGTTACACACTGCAGTCAGTTATTGCTTAGACTAGAGATGTTACTTCAAGGTTGGGAGCCCTCTTTAGCGCTCATGGCTTGGATCAATCCTCATGTTCCCAACTTTGTTCAACACGGGCAACAATGGACCACAATGCTATTATACTGGCCCCTCCTCCCTTTTTTTTTTTTCAAAACTCATTTTTTAAAACAAATTCAAGATTTAATAATATAACATGAGTAAGAACAACAATTTCACAGAGTAACAAAAAGTAGGAAAACAGCCTGATACTCCAAGTAGGCAGCCCTTGGATTCTTGGGTCTAGCCTATACCTTCCTAACAACAGTTACCATGATGGTGATGGTGATGGAGGTGGCGATGATGGTGACGACAATGACGATGATGTTAACACACTCAGGTTTTCACTTTATCACCTAACTGTTTCAGGAGTCTCACTGCCTGGGGAGAAAACTTGACTCACTGACCTCCCCTGGTTCAGGCTTGTCTTGCGTTCTGCTCATGTTCCATGGCCCACTTCCTGTCCTGTTCTGTAATGGGTGTTGTGGTTGCCATCTCTTCACTGTACATGACTGGCCCAAGCCCACTGGGGACATTTCATCCCCCTGTTAATATCAGTGCAGAGATGAGAGGGCTCCAGGCTCTTTGGGACCTAGCTATACAAGAAAAGGCTTATCCTGCATCGACTAGGAAGAGATTCTACCCTCAACCTCTTCCCACCACCACAGTAAACAAGAAATCATGTTGCTCTTTGCTGCTGGCAGCCGTCTTGGGACCATAAAGAAACAGGTGATAGGATGAAACTGATGCCCTGAGAGCAGAGGAAGGAATCAGAAAGAAGTGGTGCATTGTGCTGGCACTGGCTCACCCCTTACCCCTCTCCTGGATTCCTGTTATGTGAAATAATACACATCCTCATTGAAGTCAATTTAAGGTCTGTTCAATGAAGCCAGAAGCATCCAAGAAGCCAAGAAGCCACATGACTCTACATCTGACTCAAGTAGTTAGATCTCTCGGCTTCCCTGGCAATGAAAACAGGTTACTGATGTCTAGTTTCTTGCTTGCGTTAAAAACCTGCTCCATTGCCTGCTTTCTTGCTTTCATCACCTCCTGTCTATCTAATGAGGCACTTGAAAATGAACACATTCAGGGACTTCCCTGGTGGTCCAGTGGTTAAGACTGCCTCCCATTGCAGCAGGTTCATGTTTGGCCCTGGTTGGGTGGTTAAGAACCCACTTGCCTCATGGCCAAAAAACCAAAACAAAAAAAATGATATATTGTAAGAAATTTAATAAAGACCAAAAAGATGAACACATTTAAACATTCTGTTGGTTGTATCTCAGAAATATACAAAAACATACAAAAAGCCCCCCTTACTCTGATTTGGGACAGTATTTCTCTTGCTTGGATATTGCAGTTGCCCCCTAATCCCTTTCACTCTCCCCTCCCTTGCCCTGCCCTACCCTGCCCCATGCCCATGTGATTTTCCACAGGGAGGCAGAATGACTTACAAAAGCTTAGGTCACACCCTGCCATCTCTTCTTGGTGAAGCCTTCCCTGGCCAATCCCCACCCCAGCTTGCTTTATTTTCTGTGCTTTATTCCACATCTCTTGCTCCATCCAAGGGCCTGTATAATTCAATCAACTATTTATTTGTTTCTTACATGTCTTCCCTTACTAGGATATAAGACTGTGAAGTCAGGGATTTATTGACTTCTGTATCAGCTGTTCTCAGACTAATGCCTGGTACAAAGCATTCAATACATCTTTGCTAACAAATGAAATTTTTAATTTTTAAATTCTGAACCCTCCCAATGGTTTACACTTCATTCAAAATCAAAACCAAAGTCTTTGTAAGGTCCACCAGGCTGTTGGTGAGCCAGTTTACCACCTAAGCTGCCATTGCTCCTCTTTTCCTTTCTCAGGGGCTCTAACCCTGGACACCTCACCAGTCTTGGGTGGGCAAGGCAGCTCCTACCTGAGCCTTTGTCTCCTTCTTGCTCCTGCTGCTAGGAAGCTCGTTTTGCAGACATCTCCCCAGCTTCTCCCTATGTTCCCAGGGTCTTTGCTCAGATGACACAGCATCAGCATCTTTCCTGACCACCTGGCACAAAGTGACCTTGCCCTTCCTCATTTTTCTCTCAACCAGCATTTTCTTTCTCTAAGATGTTACCATGATCTTAGGTACTGTCTGCTTATTGGCTAATGGCTTCCAACCTGCACCACTAGAATCTAAGCTTCTAATTAGGAGCAATCCAGTTTGTTTGCCACTGTATCCTAGCCTGTCAAAGAAGAGTTGCTCAATAAATATTTGTTGAATGGATAAATAAATGAATGGTTTTGTGTGGGCTTTAAAAATCATTCTCTTTTACTACTACATTTATTGCAAGAATTTTTCATGGTTTCACATTTGGCTTATAATTTTTATGTGGAATAGAGATTCGTTGTTATGCAATCAATTTTGTCTTTTCTTTGGTAAATGCACTCACCCCAAAAGCCCTTCCTGACCTAAATATTTGTTAAAGACACACTCACGCCTCTGCTTTCTTGAAGGATTTTATGGGTTTTTTTTTTCCTTTTTATCCCTTAATATATTTGGAACTTATTGCTTATGTGAGCTAATTAAATAGAATATTTTTAAAAGAAAATTTTTTCTGTATATAATGTATTAAGATTGACAAATTCATTCAATATTTATTCTATTTCTTCTTTTTATTATAGATGATTCTAGGTTATTTATTCTATTCCACATTTGCTTAGGATACTGTTGAAATTATTAAAATTTTATAACATGGTTAATATTGCTCTTAGCTTTCTTTTTTAAAATTTTGATTCCTCCAAATTTTTAAGGCTGACTATAGAATTATGTTGTTCTTCAGTTGCTGAGTTGTGTCTGACTGTGACCCTATGGACTTTTTCTACGGAGGTTTTCTAGGCAAGAACCCTGAAGAGGGCTGACATTTTCTCCTCCAGGGGATCTTCCTTACCCAGGGGAGAAACTTGCACCTCCTGCATTGGCAGATGGATTTTTTTTTTTTTTTTTTTTTACCCCTGAGCCATTAAGAAAGCCCATAGAATTAATGTTAACAAAGTTCTAAAATAGTACCATTAAGAC
This sequence comes from Aepyceros melampus, assembly GCA_006408695.1. Classification (NCBI taxonomy): domain Eukaryota; kingdom Metazoa; phylum Chordata; class Mammalia; order Artiodactyla; family Bovidae; genus Aepyceros; species Aepyceros melampus. Next base: position 10,922 of record SJXQ01001855.1, on the reverse strand, counting down.
TGGCTTAAAATGCACTGAACATCATTTTAAGTGGAGAAATAGTGGAACTCATTACAATTTTCAGGGTTCTAATATAAGACAATCATTTGGTGAAAGTGTAGTCTGTTAGATTTCTCTACTGTTAACTTACTATTTTTTCCCCATAATTAACAACTATTTGGGGACCAACACATTGATACTATGAAAATATTCTATTTCTCTTCTAACTTTTGTTCAATAATTTTAGGATCCCTTGGAGCTTGAGTGCAATGATTACTACTGTGATGTCCCAATGGGACTTCCTTCATTCCTTCTACACTTATTGATTGGAATTCTGCTGTGAGAATGAGTTGCTCCCTCTCCCCATTTATTTATTCAATTGTTTATTTATAACAGTAAGGAGGTGATGTGGATATTTATTTTAGTGTATGGATTATAATCCAATACCACTGTTATTTATTTGGTTTCTGGAACTGTGTCAGCTTTGGCCAGTGGGAGCTTGTCTAGGTTGGCTCCTTTGTTCTTTGCCATCTTCCATCCATGTGAGCACATTCTTACTCTCTGATTCCATAAGCAGCTCCAAGTTCCTCTTACCTTTTTCATGACCTAGCCCTGAAGGTCATCTTTCTATAGTCAAAGAAAGATTTGGTTGATTCTTAAATCTCAAACAGTTGCTAAATAGGGTAAAGATAGTGGGTTTATTTCTTTCTCATATGCAACCATTTTAGGCTAGAGCTCTGCTGATTAACCTACCATATCAAAGACAAATAGTTCAAAAATCAAATAAAACCAATTTATATAATGTCTTCATGTGCCTATCTTTTAATTTGTTTTTTTTTTTTAATTGATAACTTAGGCAAAATCTAACATGATTCTTGAGTTATTTATGAATACCAATGATCTAAGTTGCCAATTTCAATAAGTAATCAGATCACTGCTGTCCATAGAATGAGGTACAAGGGAGTCTGTCTTCTCTCTCTCACCCTCTCTTCTTCCTCTTAACAGTGCCTGAGCCATTTCTATGACTCAAGAATCTACATAACACAATTCATAAACAATTGACACTGAAGGTGTCCAATACTCTCGTTTAAGGATATATTTTATATATAACTAAATGGGTTGAGGCTTCCTAGGTGGCTCAGTGGTAAAGAATTCACCTGTAATGCAGGAAACACAGGTTCAACCCCTGTGTCAAGAAGATCCTCTGGAGGAGGGCATGTCAACACACTATAGTCACTGACAGAGGAGCCTGGTGGGCTACAGTCCATGAGGTGGCAAAGAGTGGGACACAACTGAACTGACTAAGCATACAAACTGCGGTTGAACTTAAAAAGTTCTCCAAGCTTACAGAGTTGGTGGTAGTTAACTTAAGGACTAAATTCTGTATTTGAAACTCACTCAAGTGTTCTTTTAGCTTCACCATAATGCTGAAGGTGGCAGGACAGTTTCATGTTCTAAAGAATCTGGATAGAGTGAGCCCAACAAGTATAAGTTAAAATGGATAAAACCCATTTTAGACAATAAGCAAAGAGAACTGTGTTAATGATTAAATAAACTGCACCGAAGATAAGACTGAAAAGTATAAATTTAACTTAGACCTAAGCCCATGAGATGGTAGAAGTATTACAACTTTATCACACAGTTTATGTGGGTTCTCCAAATCTTGCATGTACTTTGTTCTATTTGGTGAACTGACATCCTACTTTTGTGAAAGTGAGGCTCTTTTGTCTTGGTGATTTTTAAGGAAACTAGTATCATAAAGCAAGAGTTTCAGAAAAACCTCTACTTCTGCTTTCTATGCCAAAGCCTTTGACTGTGTGGACCACAACAGACTCTGGAAAATTCTTAAAGAGATGGGAATACCAGACCACCTGACCTGTTTCCTGAGATATCTGTATGCAGGTCAGGAAGCAACAGTTAGAACTGGAACATGGAACAACAGACTGGTTCCAAATTGGGAAGGCGTACCTCAAGGCTGTATATTGTCACCCTGCTTATTTAACTTATATGTAGAGTACCTGATGAGAAATGTTGGGCTGGATGAAGCACAAGCTGGAATCAAGATTGCTGGGAGAAATATCAATAACCTCATATATGCAGATAACACCACCCTTATGGCAGAAAGCAAAGAAGAGCTAAACAGCTTCCTGATGAAAGTGAAAAAGAGGAGAGTGAAAAAGTTGCCTTAAAACTCAACATTCAGAAAACTAAGATTATGGCATCTGGTCCCATCACTTCATAGCAAATAAATGGGGAAACAGTGAAAACAATGACAGACTATTTTTTTGAGCTCCAAAATCACTGCAGATGTTGACTATAGCCATGAAATTAAAAGATCCTTACTCTTTAGAAGAAAAGTTATGACCAACCTAGAGAGCATATTAAAATGCAGAGACATTGCTTTGCCGGCAAAGGTCCATGTAGTCAAAGCTATGGTTTTTCCAGTAGTCACGTATGAATGTGAGAATTGGACTATAAAGCAAGCTGAGTGCTGAAGAATTGATGGTTTTGAACTGTGGTGTTGGAAAAGACTCTTGAGAGTCCCTTGGACTGCAAGGAGATCCAATCAGTCCATCCTAAAGGAAATCAGTCCTGAATATTCTTTGAAAGGACTGATGCTGAAGCTGAAGGTCCAATACCACCTGATGTGAAGAACTGACTCATTTGAAAAGCCCCTGATGCTGGGAAAGATTGAAGGCAGGAGGAGAAGCGGACAAAAGAGGATGAGATGGTTGGATGGCATCACCAACTCAATGGACACGAGTTTAGTAGTCTCTGGGAGTTGGTGATGGACAGGGAGGCCTGGCATGCTGCAGTTCATGAGGTTGCAAAGAGTTGGATACGACTGAGTGACTGAACTGAAGTGAGTATCATTATGATCCCTACAGAAAAAGCAAACAAAAAAGAATCCTCAAATTCTTCTTCATTGTCAAAGTGAATTTGTCATCTTAGATATACAAGTAAACATACATGTATGCAGACACAGATTAATAATATGGAAAGATTTCCCAACATCCTTTTGAGTTTGATACACTCAGTTTTTTTGAGTCTCATCTTTCAGGTGATTAAACCAAACTCAAACTAAAAGTTTTATCTCAGTAGCAAACAAGAGTCTGTTCTGCTCTTAAAAAAAAAAAAAAAATCAATCTGTCTTCTTCACAGAGCTTACTTTTGGACGGTGTCTTCTACTTTGCTTTAGTGACTTTCTTATAGCTATTGCATTTTATTTTAAATATCAAGCTAATTTTATTCAGATAGTCAAGTCCAACAATATGTTGCCTACTGCCTGCTAAGTCGTTTCAGTTCAGTTCAGTTCAGTCAGTCACTCAGTCGTGTCCCACTCTTTGCGACCCCATGAATCACAGCATGCCAGGCCTCCCTGTCCATCACCAACTTCCGGAGTTCACTCAGACTCACGTCCATTGAGTCCATGATGCCATCCAGCCATCTCATCCTTGGTCGTCCCCTTCTCCTCCTGCCCCCAATCCTTCCCAGCATCAGGATCTTTTCCAATGAGTCAACTCTTCTCATGAGGTGGCCAAAGTACAGGAGCTTCAGTTTTAGCATCATTCCTTCCAAAGAAATCCCAGGGTTGATCTCCTTCAGAATGGACTGGTTGGATCTCCTTGCAGTCCAAGGGACTCTCAAGAGTCTTCTCCAACACCACAGTTCAAAAGTGTCAATTCTTCGGTGCTCAGCCTTCTTCACAGTCCAACTCTCACATCCATACATGACCACAGGAAAAACCATAGCCTTGACTAGACGGACCTTAGTCGGCAAAGTCATGTCCTGCTTTTGAATATACTATCTAGGTTGGTCATCACTTTTCTTCCAAGGAATAAGCGTCTTTTAATTTCATGGCTGCAGTCACCATCTGCAGTGATTTGGGAGCCCCCAAATATAAAGTCTGACACTGTTTCTACTGTTTCCCCATCTATTTCCCATGAAGAGATGGGACCAGATGCCATGATCTTCGTTTTCTGAATGTTGAGTTTAAGCCAACTTTTTCACTTTCCACTTTCACTTTCATCAAGAGGCTTTTTAGCTCCTCTTCACTTTCTGCCATGCTAAGTCACTTCAGTCATGTCCAACTCTTTATGAGCCCATGGACTGTAGCCTGCCAGGCTCCTCTGTCCATGGGATTCTCCAGGAAAGAATACTGAAGTGAGCTACCATTTCCTTCTCCACCAAGAATATGTTACATGTTGGTAAAACTGATAGGTATTAGCAAAGTCTGGGAAATGGTAAGAGAGTAGAAATACTTTTTTAAAATAGTGTAGAGAGATCTAAGGTAAATGATACACCATTAGAGAAAATGTATGTCTTTAGAAGCATTTGAACACCTTGAGTTAGATATTTATATGTATTTGACTTACAGGAGAGGATGAAAATGGCATTATTCTAAGAGTACACATGAAACCATTTAGCCAAATAAGGAGTTGTAATCCTACAACAAAATAAAGTCATGATTAGTGACTATCTGCATATATGCTTGATGAGTTATTTATTGCTAAACAAAGTATCTAATAACTCTTTGAATTGTGTTTTTGTGATAAGCAGAATAATGGCCCCCAAAGTTGTCCCCATAATAATCCACAGAATTTCTAAATATGTCATGTTTCATGGACAAAGGGAATTAAAAAAGCAGATGGAATTAAAGTTGATAAGTAGCTAATCTTAAAATAGAGAGACTTTTCTGGATTATCCAGATAGGTGCTATGTAATTACAAAGGACCTTTAGGATAGAGGAGGGAGGCAGAAGAGAAGTCAGAATCAAAGAGAGATTAGAGGATGTTATGCTGCTGGCTTTAAGATGGAAGAAGAGACCACATCCTAGGAGTGTAGGCATCCCCTAGAAGCTGGAATACACATGGAAACAGATCATCCTTTAGAGCCTTCAGAAGGAATGTAGCCCTACCAAAAACCTGAGTCTTAAGCCAGTGAGACTGATTTCAGATTTTAACATCCAGAAGTTTAAGACCATGATTTTATACTGTTTTAAACAATTAAATTTATGATAATTTGTTACAGCAGAAACAGGAAACAGATAGAGTTTTAAACAAATCCTTACCTACAATGAAAATAAAGTTATGCATAAGCAATGATGATAAAAAGAAGGTTAGGGTATGTTTGCATTCTCCAGGGAAATATAACCAATAGGACTGAGAGAGAGAGAGAGATGTAAAATGAGATTTATTCTAGGAATTGGTTCATGGAGTTATAGAGGCTGAGAAGTCCTACTATCTGCTGTCTGTAAGCTGGAGAATCGGGAAGGCCAGTGGTATACGTCATTCAAGCTGATGATGTAACTCTTGATCTGAGCCTGAAAACCTAAAACCCATGAGTGCCAATGTCCAAGGACAGGAGGGGATGGATGCCTCAGCTCAAACAAAGAGAGCAAATTGGCCCTTACTCTATCCTTTCCTTCTGTTCAGGACCTTGATTAGATGATGACCACCCACACTGGGGAGCATGGTCTTCTTTAAAAGTCTGCTGATTCAGATGCTAATCTCTTCACCTTCACAGACACACCCAGAGATAATGTTTGCCAACTATTTGGCATCCCTCAGCTCAGTCAAGTTGATGCATAGGATCAACCATCATAGTTAGAGGTTAAGGAAATGAATGATTTTTGAGAACCTGTCATCTAAGAATGTGTGGTATCCAAAGAAAGGAAAAATATACTCCAAGGTTTAGAAAGTAGAACTTCTAAAAGTTTAGTGAAAAGTTTTTATTACTCCATAACATGAAGTTTTGAAAGGAAATACAACTTTAGAAGGTTGGAAAGTTCTCAAAAGATGTAATTATGACTGTATAATCCTATAGATTGAATGTATGAAGCTACAGAAGGCATGCTTATCAAATATGTAGATGACATGAAGCCTGGCAAGAGAATGAACACATTGTATGTCAGAACCAGAAATGAAACAACAAAAAAAAATCTTGTCAGTCTGTAGCAATGGGATGAATCTCTAAAAAGAGAAATTAACAGGGATTAACATAAGATCCTACACTTGGGTCCAAAAACCCAATTGCCCAAATGCAGTTGGGAGTGATGTATGTAGCATAGCAGCATGTGATAAAATGACTGTTGAGTTTTAATAGACCAAAAAAGTTAGGGATATTATAATAGAATAATAGAAGTGCTAAACACTTCAAAATAGCTTCTCCTACCATTGTCTACTGATGAGATCAAATAACATAGTTGTCTAGTTTCAGATCTGTTATTGGAAAGGAATCAGTAAAACAAACTTGCTTGACAACTAGTCATGAAACATAGTTGAAGATATTGTGGGGTTATTTGAAGAAGATTGCAAATTAATGGTAAAGAGGGAATAAAAGTTCTTTCTCTTCAAATATTTTAAGGGTTTATGAGTCAAAGGTATAAGGTTTATTTTATTTGGGTTCAAGTGTAGAGCTTGAGTCAGTGAGTAGAATCCCCAGAAAGATAAATTCCAGTTCCATATAAAGAAGTTACAGCTTATAAAGTCTAAGTTGTCTAAAATTCAGATGGGCAGACTGAAGAGTGGGTTCCCCACCAGTAGAGACATTCAAGCATAAATCAAACTACAATTTGGTAGAGAATGTTACAAAATTCATTTACATGGTGAAAGAAAATATAGGTTTGATTACAATCAAAGGACTATCATGAATCATAACCACTATATCAGACCCAAGCTAGTTTATTTTCCATGGTGCAAGATTCATTTGTTGGGTAGTATTTGCATGTCTTGATATAGTAAACTATATTACATCAAACTCCTAACTGATGGAGAAGGAGATGGATGTCTACTCCAGTATTCTTGCCTGTGAAATCCCATGGACAGAGGAGCCTGGTGGGCTACAGTCCATGGGCCACAAGAGTAGGACACTACTGATTGACTTATGCTCTTGTAGCTCTCTAATTGTTGTTGGTACTTGCTGTAAAAATGAAGGCACTGAATTCAACAGGGGCTAGGTCCTCAAAGAACTGACTACAATCTCTCTGTTTAATTACAGAGGAAAAGAAGCTCACAAAATGGCAAATATTCTCTACACATATTGTAATAGTAAATGATTCCCATAGACATGCCAAATCCTTATTTCAGAATCCCTAGCACTGCCCGCTCTATCAAATTATCAAAAGTTCCCAGCTGTGAACTGCTCAGTGGCCAGTGTACACTGAGACATCCCCAGACTGTCAAAGCCTTTCCTAACTAGTGCAGCCCAGGAAAGACTTTGCTGACCTTAGATCTACAAATCCTCTTTCACCTTTTAAATAAGGTGTTAGTTCTCTGAGTTACTACTTTCATCTCTCTCTTTCTACTCCACTTTTTTCATTCTATTACTCTTCACTTAAATTGCTACATATCTCTATATTCCAAGATAATATATAAAGCCATCTTTTCCCAAACATTAAAAAGAAGAAAGGAAGAGATTAGAGAAGAGGAAAGGGATACTTTGAATTTTGTTTCAGGGACTGTCTGGAAAAGGCTAAGCTAAGCTACTTCTGAGAGTGCTGATGAGAATATAGAGATTGGGTTTACAGAATTGTATTTAGGAAAAGTAAGATTTGAGAAAGAACATTATTAAAAGAAACAGTTAAAGAGATTGAACCTGTGAGTATGCAAGTTTCTCTTAGCTATTTCTTATCAACTTGGCTAGGCTATGGTATCCAGTTACAAAGGTATTTTTAAAGACATGATTAACATTTAAATAAGTAGGTTTTGAGTAAAGCATATTCTTCTGCATAATGTGGGTGGGCCTCATCTAGTCAGGTAAAGCCCTTAAGAGAGTTCTCTGAGAATTCTTATCACAAACAAAGAAGGAATACTTTTTCTATTTCTTTTTCTATCTATTATATATATACATACATATATATTTATATATATGATGGAGTTCACTAAACTTAATTGTGGTCATTATTTCATGATATATATATGTGTGTGTGTGTCAAATCACCATGCTGTACATCTTAAATGTATACAGTGCTATGTGTCAAATATATCTCAATAAAACTGAAAGAGTGAGAGAGATAGAGAGGTGATAGTGGTGGGGGTTCCCTAGAGAAAGAATGAATTATGCCTTCAGTCTTGAGACTACAGCATCAACTATGCCCTGGGTCTCCAAACTGCTGAACTCTTTAGATTTTGGACACACAAGACTTCACAAACACGTGAGCCAATTTCTTAAAAATAAATTTTTATTTCCCAATATATGTATAGGCACAGAAATAGAGACATAGATAGGTAGATAGATATGCAGATAGAGATATATCTCTACAAATTATGTAGCTAATGTATATTTATTCTATTTATATTTTTTGTCTGATTAATTAGCTGTGAATTTCTTCAATCTCCTGTCCTACTTATTTTCTCCCTTCCTTATTTATATCCTTGAAATTTACCATCCTCCAGGTTGACTTATTACTTTCCTCTGGAGCTTTCAGCAGTTTTAGGGGACTTATCAGTAACATGGGAACACCATTAAACATTCTAGACTTTGAATTAAGAAATCTAAAATTCTATTCAGTTCAGTTCAGTTCAGTTCAGTCACTCAGTCGTGTCCAACTCTTTGCGACCCCATGAATCGCAGCATGCCAGGCCTCCCTGTCCATCACCAACTCCCGGAGTTCACCCAGACCCACGCCCATGGATACACTAGGAGAAATTACTAGATGACAATAGATAAGCCTTCACGACTAATAAAACTTACTCCAAATTAACTCAATACCAAACTACATGAGATGGTCTGCTTTTATCCTGACACATGAAATACCAAAATATATCCTCTTCAGAGAAAAATTACATTATCAGAAATTTAAATTTATGTATTTAATTTTTCACAATGCTTGACTTCCATATAAAAGTTATCATATGTTCTATGAGACAAAATAACTGAATAAAAGCTAGGAGAAAAATAGACAGGAATATCAAATTCCTTCTCAAAAGACATATTAGAATAAATAGATACAGATTTTAATGTATTGATTATTGTATGTTTGAGGACATAAATGTAATAGTTTAGTAGATAACTAAACTCTAAAAATAATTAAAGTGAAAATTCTAGAAGAGAAAAATATAATTAGTAAAAGTAAGAACTCAGTAGACAAATTAAGAGCCAAGCAGTTATCAGCTAAATAGAGTATTAAGGAATTGGCAGATAAAATAGTAGAAAATATCTATACTGAAGAACAGAGAAACAACTGTATAAAAAACAAGATAAACAAAAATAAATAAAGAGAAAACTAAAAATCATCACAAGAAACATATAGGACATGGTTTAAAAGAAGTCTCTTGTAGTTGCAGTGGAATCTCAGAAACAGAGTAGAAGACTGTTGCCATTTCTGAAGGGATACTGATAAAAAAATTTCAAAATTGTTGAATGGCATCTAACTGCAGGGTTAAATAGTATTGCAAAACTCAACTATATCAAAAACATAGCAGCAAAAAAAGAAACAAAGCAAATATATCATTGCAAACCTCATGGAAATCAAAGACAATGAGGAAATCTTAGAAAGAGCCAGAGAAGGAAGAAGACACTTTACTTTCAATAATAAAACATTTTCATTACTTTTAAGACCAGATTCCTCAACAGATTCCTTAAAAGAAATGATGGAAGCCAAAAGACAGTTGTATGTCATCTTCAAAGTGCTGACAAAAAATAACTGCCAAGTTAGAATTCTACACTAAGCAAAATATTCCTTAAAGATGAACTAGAATTCTTTATCAGCCAAAATGTTTTCATAAAATGAAGTCAAATAAAGACATTTCAGGAAAAAAATTATCATCAGCAAGCACACTTAAAAAAAAAAACAAAACTCAAAACAGAAAAAAAAAAAATACACCCAAATCAAAGAGAATTCTCCAGGCAGAAGAAAATGGTCCCAAGTAAGAAAAAGGAAGATTAAGAAGAAATGAAGAGCAATGAAAAGAAATATATCCCAAATCAAGTGAATATTGACTGTGCATCATAGTATCGTATGAGTTTATGCATATGTAGAAAAAAACAATAATAATAGTGCAAAAAGTAGAAAGAAGATATGTGCTTTAATGTATCTGCACTATGAAGTGAAGTGAAGTTGCTCAGTCGTGTCCAACTCTTTGCGACCCCATGGACTGTAACCTATCAGGCTTCTCTGTCCATGGGATTTTCCAGGCAATAGCACTGGAGTGGATTGCCATTTCCTTCTCCAGCGGATCTTCCCGACCCAGGGATTGAACCCAGGTCTCCCACATTGTAGACAGACGCTTTACCGTCTGAGCCACCAGGGAAGTCCCTAATTTAAAGGAGAACTTTCGGTGGATACTAAAGTAGTAAAGTTAGTTATTTGAATTAAACTCTAATAAGCATATTGTAATTTATAGGTTAACTATCAAATGAAAAGTGAAAGAAGGTACAATTAATAAACTAATAGGAGGTAGAATGGGATTATTTGAAAATCACTTAATTAATGCAAAATAAGGGAATGTAATATGGCTCAGAGTTAAAGAAATGGCCTACAAGGCAGGAGACCTGGGTTTGATCCCTGGGTCAGGAAGAACCCCTGGAGAAGGTAATGGCAACCCACTCCAGTATTTTTGTCTGCAGAATCCTATGGATAGAGGAGCCTGGTAGGCTACAGGTCATGGGGTCGCAAAGAGTCAGATACAACTGAGCAACTAACACACACACACACACAAGGCAACGAAGAGGAGAACTTTCACATACAGTAGGTAGAATTATTAGAAATAAAGCAGGAAAACAGCAGTTTTAAACCCAAGTATATCAATAATTTTTTTAATGTAAATAGATCAAATACATTGGCTAAAACACCAAGAATACTGAAGTGGCTTGCCATTCCCTTCTTCAGTGGACCACATTCTGTTAGAACAGTATGAAAAGGCAAATGATAGGATACCAAAAGAGAAACTCCCCAGGTTGGTAGGTACCCAATATGCTACTGGAGATCAGTGGCGAAATAA
>SJXQ01001854.1:199859-210901 GCA_006408695.1 Aepyceros melampus | reverse complement strand
CAGAACATGATGATGTACGTAAGAGAAGGTAATTTGTTATTTAAAGGAAGCCTATGGGGAATATGTTCTCTAAGCCACTCAGAACATCACCTGCACCTCTAACTCAACAGATTTATACTCAAGCATCACCTCTCCAAAACTTGCTTCTTCTAACATTTCTGTTTCTCTTACTAGCACCACTACTTTTCTGGGTGCTTGGCCTTAAAACCTCAGCTATGATAAATGAAATTCTCTTATTTCACTCACATATTCAGTCAGTGGCCAACATGTACTCTCTCATTTCCCTTTCCTTGCTATTAACCGGTTTTGTTGTTATTTAGTCACTAAATCCTGTCTGACACTTTAGTGACCCCACAAACTGTAGCCCACCAGGCATGGGATGTCCCAGGCAAGAATACTGGAATGGGTTGCCATTTCTTTCTCCAAGGGATCTTCTCAACCCAGGTATCGAACCAGAGTCTCCTGCATTGCAGGTGGATTCTTTACTGCTGAGCCACCAGGGAAAAGGGAAGCCATTAACTGGTTTACACCCTCATTAGTTCCTGCCTGGTCTAATACCATAGCACCCTAACTGGTCTTTTCACAAGGATCTACCCCCACCCCTAAACTACCCAATACACAATGTCATACATTGTCTGAACTGTTTTCTGCCCAAATTACCCTCCTACTTTAGTAATCTCATTGACTACTGAATTGAACAAATCTTCGTTGGGACATATTTAAAGCCCCTCATAATGTCAAAGCCTTCTGACATCTACCACCTATAGCTATCCTGTGGCCTAGCCAAAAACTCATCATGTTATTCTATCTACATGGGACACCCTTTCCTCCTCTTCTGCTTCTGGAAATCCTATCCATCCTTTAATGCCCAACATAAATGCAAGCTCCTTCTTGAAGCCTTTCTTGTTCCTTTCTACATTACCACCGTCTGTTTGCAGGTGTGATCTGGTTATTTATATAAACATATTTACAGAATTCTGTTATATGCTTGATGCTGTTTGGACAGAATATACACAATCTACTACAAAAGAGCTATAAATCTAGTGGGAAAGACATATCAATATTAAAAAAAGCAAGACTCTTCAGGAAGGTAGGAGGTACTATTAACTGAGAATATATCAATAAAAGGCGGCTTCTCAGAGGAGTGTAAACTGGTTCTTTAAAGGTGAACATTAAAATGAGCAGAGAAGACAGAGAGGAATTTCAGATTGAGGGCACATAATGAGTGAACACTAAAGAAGTCCTGCCTGGTCTACTTGATTATGAAATGCTGGAGCTGCTTCAGTTCCTTCTGGGCTCTCATCTCCCTCTACAGTCTCCCAGAAGCCAAGCATACACAGACAACTTGCAAAGTATTACCTTTCCCTCCCAGATCGCTCCTCTGAAAGTCAGACTGAAATAATTAAATGGACTTGATATTTGATACTATTGTGGAGGATACTGTCAATTAAGGACTACAGTCTAACAGCGAAAAAGAAAAAGTGAAAAATATAAAGTGTGCTGAATTGGAGCAGAAAGTAAAGGGAGATGAGCCACAATCCAGGTAGGGACCAAAGGAAGTTAACCAACTCTAGTCAGAAAGCAAAAACTTGTGAATTACATTAAAGTAAATCCCATTACTACACAAAGGATTTAGTTCAAAAAACTGAGGGATGAATCACACACAGAAGATAAACCCAGGTTCCTATGTTCTCCTCTAAAATCCCCAGAAGTGAATTCTTAATCCCAACTGGTATCAACTGTTCCCATTAGTTGAGTGATTTTGTATATCTTAGAAGGTAAAAATATGTGTTTAGAAATAATTAAAAACAAACTTTTTTTGTATCTTCTTCCCCCCCCCTTTATCTTAATTGAGGTATAGTTGATTTACAGTATTTGTTAATTTCTGCAGTATAGCAAAGTGACTTAGGAGAAGGGAATGACACCCCACTCCAGTACTCCTGCCTGGAAAATCCCATGGACAGAGGAGCCTGGTAGGCTGCAGTCCATGGGGTCGCACAGAGTCAGACATGACTGAAGCGACTTAGCAGCAGCAGCAAAGTGACTTAGTGATACACACATATACACTCCTTTATATATACTTTTCCTGAAGACATGTACCATGTCAGAGGAACCAGAGATCAAATTGCCAACAACCGGGGGATCATCAAAAAAGCAAGAGAGTTCCAGAAAAACATCTATTTCCTACTTTATTGACTATGCCAAAGCCTTTGACTGTGTGGATCACAATAAACTGTGGAAAATTCTGAGAGAGATGGGAATACCAGACCACCTGACACAACTCAGTGGACATGAGTTTGGGTAAACTCCGTGAGTTGGCGATGGACAGGGAGGCCTGGAGTGCTGCAGTCCATGGAGTCACAAAGAGTCAGACATGACTGATCGACTGAACTGAACTGATACACAAACAGCTCATACAACTGAACAACAGAAAAAAAAAAAAACAATCAAAATATAGGCAGAAGATCTTAATAGACATTTCTCCAAAGAAGACACATAGATGGCCAGTAGGCACATGAAAATATGCTCAACAATACTAATTATCAGAGAAATGCAAATGAAAAGTACAATGCAAATCAAAACCACACTGGTCAGAATGACCATCATTATAAGTCTACAAATAACAAATGCTGGAGAGGGTGTGGAGAAAAGGGATCCTCCCCTACACTGTTGGTGGGAATGTTAAGTTGGTGCAGCCACTACGGAGAACAATATGGAGATTTCTCAGATAACTAAAAATAAAATTACCAAATGATAAGAACAAAATAATGCCAACTTGCAGTGACATGGATGCAAGTAGAGATGATCATAATAATTGAAGTAAGAAAGAAAAGAACAAATACTATATGCTATCATCTGTATGTGGAATCTAAAATATGGCAAAGGGGGAAGGAAGAGGAGGGAGGCTCAAGAGGAAAGTGATACATGTATAATTAGGGCTTATTTGTGCTGTTGTATGGCAGAAACCAACACAGGATTGTAAAGAAAGTTTCCTCCAATTAAAAAATAAATTAAAAAAAAAAAGGAATCATCAGCTCAATAACAGAAAAACAAACAACCCAATAAAAAAGTGGCCAGAAGACCTAAACAGACATTTCTCCAAAGAAGACATACAGATGACTAAAAAATACATGAAAATATGCTCAACATGGCTCATTATTCGAGAAATGCAAATCAAAACTAAAATGAGGTATCACCTCACGCTAGTTAGAATGGCCATCATCAAAAAATCTACAAACAATAAATTCTGGAGAGGGTGTGGAGAAAAGGGAATGCTCTTGCACTGTTGGAGGGAATGTAAACTGATACAGCCACTATGGAGAACAGTATGGAGATGCCTTAAAAAATTAGGAATAAAACCACCATATGATCCAATAATTCTACTACTGGGCATATTCCTTGAGGAAATCGTAAGTGAAAAAGACACCTGTATCCCAAAGCTCACTGCAGTACTATTTACAACAGCTAGGACATGGAAGCAACCTAGATGTTCATCAATAGATGAATGGATAAAGAAGTTGTACATATATACAATGGAATATTACTCAGCCATTAAAAGGAATGCATTTGAGTCAGTTCTAATGAGGTGGATGAACCTAGAGTCTGTTACGCAGAGTGAGGTAAGTCAGAGAAAAACAATGGATATGCAGACATGGAGAACAGATTGGTAGGCACAGTGGGGGAAGAAGAGAATAGGACGAATGGAGAAAACAGCACTGAAACATGTACATTATCATATGTAAAACAGATAACCAGTGGGAAATTGCTATATGACAGAGGGAGCTCAAACTCAGTGCTCTGTGACAACTTAAGAGAGGTGGGATGAGGTGGGAGATGGGTTCAAAAGGAAGGGGACATATGTATACCTGTGGCTGATTCATGTTGATAATGGCAAAAACCAACACAATATTGTAAACCAATTATCCTACAATTAAACATAAAGATTGCAAAAAATAATTTAAAAAACATTAAAAATAAATAAGATAAAATATGGCACAAATGAATCTATCTACAAAACAGAAACAGACTCACAGACATGGAGAACAGACTTGTGGTTGCCAAGGGAGAGGGGGCAGAAGAAGGAAGAACTGGAAAAGTAGGATTAGCAGATGTCAACTACTATATATAGGATGGATAAACAATAAGGTCCTAC
This sequence comes from Aepyceros melampus, assembly GCA_006408695.1. Classification (NCBI taxonomy): domain Eukaryota; kingdom Metazoa; phylum Chordata; class Mammalia; order Artiodactyla; family Bovidae; genus Aepyceros; species Aepyceros melampus. The sequence goes on along the minus strand of SJXQ01001854.1, from coordinate 206,748 downwards.
TGTATAGCACAGGGAACTATATTCAATAACCTATGATAAACCATAATGGAAAAGTACACAAAAAAGAATGTATATTTATAAGTGAGTCACTTGCTGTAAAGTAGAGATTGGCACAACATTGTAAATCAACTATACTTCACTTAAAAACAACAAAAAAGAAAACAATTCTTCACTCACAATAAACAAAAATTACCTTAAGACACTTCATAAATCTAAACATAAAGCCTGAAACTATAAAATTTCTAGAGGAAAACACAGAAATACTGTAATTTTGAATTAGACAATGATTTGGCTCAGAGGTTAAAGCATCTGCCTACAACGTGGGAGACCTGGGTTCAATACCCGGGTCAGAAAGATCTCCTGGAGAAGGAAATGGCAACCCACTCCAGTATTCTTGCCTGGAAAATGCCATGGACAGAAGAGCCTGGTAGGCTACAGTCCATGGGGTCGCAAAGAGTCGGACATGACTGAGCGACTTTCTTTTTTCTTAGATATGACACAAAAAGCATAATATATAAAACAAATAATTGATAAACTGGACTTCATCAAAACTAACAACTGCTCTTCAAATGACACTATTAAGAAAACAAAAAGATAAACTACAGAACGGAAAAAAAATGTTTGCAAAACAGAGATCTGATAAAAGATCTGTATCCAGAATATACAAAAAACTGACAGCTCAATTTTAAAAAGGCAAACAGAGCCCAATAAAAGCATAATTGGAAAAATATTTGGACAATCTCTTCGCTAAAGATACCAAATGGTCAACTAGCATGTGAAAAAAATGTTTAAAATCATCAGTATTCAGGGGAGCACAAGTTAAAGCCACAATGATATATCACCCCATAAATGGTTAAAAATTAAAAAGACTGACACTACCAAATGTTGGTAAAGATGAAGAACTGAACTCATTCATTGCTGATGGTAATAGAAAACAAGTATTTCTATTAAAATAGAACCTTCTTAGAGCTAAACACAAAGTAAATATTCTTAACTTTAAAACTAATGTTTTGGAATCCAAAGCACTTACTTTAGAAGTAGAACCACACATCAAAGAATAAAATATTCTACTTATCCCTAGATAAAAACAGGAAGAATTCCAGACCCCTTTAGTTTGAGATTAGCCATATTAAATAAAACCAACTCTTTTATTGGAGTTTAGAAACATTTCCTTTTCAATTATCATGGTCATTCAGCACCAATGAGCAGACCTATCCTCCTGTGAAGTCCAAAGTCATGTCAAATAAAGACTTCAACATACAAAAAGAACCCAAACTCTTTAGGAAATGAGTCAGTGACTCAATAAACCTTCCTTTTCAGTCATTATGGTGTTAAAGTTCACTGAGTTGTTAAGAAGACATCAAAAGTGAGCTTGTGTCCATCGCAGTAATTTAAGGATTCTTTCAGGGTCACGACAAAATCAAAATCATTTACCCTAAACACTCTTCTTCACTATAAACAGCCTTTACTGTTTTCCCTCGAGCCACATAGCTTCCATGTTCATTTCAATGTTAAATGAAATAGTTTTCCCCTTAAGAGACTATGATCCTGCCCTGTTTTATTTCATATACATACATACATATATATATATATATATATATATATATATATATCACAGCATCTAGAACAGTGCTAGGCAAACTGAACACCTGAGTGAATATTCACCAACCTTTAATAAAACATTATTTCTTTTCAAACATGTTGAAAGTCAATCATCTCATTGGAGACTTATTTTATTTCTTACTCTCCCCAAGTTCAATACTTGGCATATGCAAATGTTAAATTTTCAATTTATGCATCAAATGTACAATCAAAGTGAATGCTTAAGCTTACTTTTGAGCAAATAAGGATTTCTGTGTTAGAAAGTATCACTAACTACTTAAACTACCTTAAACTTCAAAGGGCCTTGCACTATACACACTAAACTGTACAGCAAAATATTACAGTGTCCTCCTTGTTATAAAAATTCCCAAACTTTAAAAGAAAAAGAATTAAACTCTCTGATGGGAAAATTGATAATTCCATTGCAAAGAAATAAATATACCAACTATTTCTCTACTGGACTTTCAAACTACAAAAGGCAATCCATTTAGACCTGTAAACAGAATAATCTTTTTTGTTTTAAACACATACTTTTATTTACAGACATGTACCCATAATCCCATGGGTCAAGCAAGGGTTTATGCCCATCAGAATCAACAAGGCAAGGCCTCTGCCCTCTGGGAGCTCCCCTGCAGGGCTCCCAGGCTGTGTTTCCAACCAACATTTAGCAGATATCAAAGCATGTCTTGTATGTTTACCTGCTCACCTCTCCTCACACACTACAAAGTGATTGAGAATCACTTACTCTTTCTTGTAGTTCTCCCGCAACTAGCACAAAGACTTGCACCTAAAAAGAAGTACTCAAACGTTCTGATAGTAACTAAAATCTCACTCTAAGTGTATACATAGGTCTGTACAGGATTACATGAATAACAGATTGAAGTTATTTAAGCATGGAGAGAAACATAGGACATATACTAGGCTGTTATTAAGGCTTACTTGGGAAGGTAAAGATAAGATGATGGTATGTGTGGAGGCATTATAAATGTATTTTGTGTGATATAATTCTATTTGTATAAAACTTTGCATAAGTTTGCATAAGGTAATGCAAACATATTTTGGTGATCCTCCTTTTGTGCATCATCAGGTGGTGAGATTTTAGGTGAACTTTATTTTCTTCCTTATATTTTTACGTATGATTTGAATTCTTTACCATAGTATATATTAAATAACAAGAGAAAGTTATTTTCATTTGCAGGGAATGTACCTTGTCAGTTACTTTTCCTTTTTTAATAATCCCTAAATGCCTGGCTTATCATACAAGTTTTAATAAATAATGTCGTTACTGTGATGGTTACTGGTAGCCATAACAATTACACAGAAATATTATTTCTAGTGCTCAAAGCCATTACAGATTACTTCATCTCCCTGAGTCTTGGTTTTCCCATGTGTAAATTAAGACTATTACCATCTACACTTTGTACTGTGGCCATGAAATTAAATGCAGTCATGAAATTAAATGTGATAGTGCAGGTAGAGCATCTAGCATAGTATACTGAACAACTAGAAACTCAAAGACTGTTTTCTATCCCATCCCATCTGTCCTAATTAAAACTCCCCAAGATGAATGAGTTTTAGCATTAACACAACAGCAATTATGCTGTAAAATGAACCTATATTCCTACTTTGATTCCTGAGAATTACTTATTCACTTTCAAAGTATAAACTAAAATGTTAAGTTTAAGATACTTTTAAATTAAACTAATAAATATACATATACATAATACCCAGACATATAATTAGCAAAGAAAGCAGCCACCATCTCCCAGCTAGCACTATCAGAAAGCCTATACATTCTAGCTGGAGTCAAAAAATCTTGATGTCACTCCATACTGGATGACTCTGAGGTATAATTATTCATGAATGTATTATTTCTTTTAGGGTTCGGTTCAGTTCAGTTCAGTCACTCAGTCGTGTCCGACTCTTTGCGACCCCATGAATCGCAGCACGCCAGGCCTCCCTGTCCATCACCAACTCCCGGAGTTCACTCAGACTCACGTCCGTTGAGTCAGTGATGCCATCCAGCCATCTCATCCTCTGTCGTCCCCTTCTCCTCCTGCCCCCAATGCCTCCCAGCATCAGAGTCTTTTCCAATGAGTCAACTCTTCACATGAGGTGGCCGAAGTGGGGTTGGTGAGTATTAAAAACAGCTTTAGGTTTTTTGTGAACTAAAATAGGCCTTTATGAACTACTAGAAGCTAGAATGGTTTGGGGATTTGTTTCTTTTTTTTTTCACACATTCATCAACTCTCTTAAAAATTAGAACACAGATAGGTAAAAGGGGGGGTAGGAAATCACATATAATGATTAATTTCTCTCTGGTCTACAAAAGTCTCACTTCAAGATAAACATATACACAAATTGAATGGGAAAGACAAGCACTTGCCTAGCACTGAATACTAGGAGAAATCTGTATAGATTTTGATGTAAAGGAATACTGGCTAATTTAACAGAAAGTATCTTTGACTAAGTAATTTGAGAAAAAACAGAAGTTGTATTGTCCCTCTTAAAATGCCCCCAACATTATAATGTAATTCACTTATGTCTTTCAGATACAATAGGATAGACATTATAGAAGTTAGAGGACTACATCACGTTCTTTTGGTAAGCGCTATATAGCATCACTTCACAGTTGAATCCTCAGAACACCTCAAAGATACTGTGGAGTTAGAACACATGACTTACATACCAGATATGCAATATAGCACAGCTGTTATCTTTCTGGAAAATATTAGGACCCTGATCTTCTTTCAAAAATAAAGACATACCTCATTTCCACAGTGGCAGTCTTTAGAAGAAACTGCAGAAAAGCTTAACTTTGCTCTCAATATACTTTGAACTGCCTCAGCACTTTAAAAAAAGAAACTCAAATAAGACCCCCGAAGTAGTTCTCCATGTTACATGGGAGAGAAAATTTTAGTGGAAAAAAAATTAGAAGTTTTGTTTTACTTTTGCCAGAACTAAGAGAAGTTGTTTCACTAAATGCATATAAGGAGCAACATCGTGCCATTAAAAAAAAAATTCAAATATAAGCCAAAAAAAGTACTAGGTTATAGTATCTGACACTGGCATTTCCTTTACTAAAGACCACAATTACATTAAATCTAGCAGTTGTATCTAGCTGGCTTTGAACAAGGATAGATAGTGGGGGGCAGGGATCTTTTACAAAACCATTTGTTTTGCAAATTATATCTTGTAACAGAATTAAGAGCTGGTAATAAGTCAAAAAGCTTTGAAAGTCTTCACTGTTTTAAATCATTTTCTTAGTATGATTAAACAATGCAAAACAATGACTAAAGTGGAATTATTCAACCTAAAACTCCTATTGCTCTTATCTGATTCTGGAGAAAATTCTACAATTTTTTTTAAAAGACCATTTTAAAGAACTATTTAGCAAGTTCATGGGTCCATAATTCTAAGATTACAGGGCTCTTCCATTATTTGTTTGTGTCTTTTTTTCTTTTAGCCTTTCCCTTGTGTTTTGTTTTGAAAAAGAGGTAATACACCTTGAGTCTCTAATTAGAGACCACTCTATCTAACAGTCAATAAAGGATAACATTTTGACCAGGACAGGAACTAAACAAGTCTGACTAGCAGGAAATTTCCCAGGGCCCTTTTAAATTTAGGCTATTAGTCAGATGTTCTAAAATGGATGGAATTACAGAATCTCAACCTGAGAGAACATAAATAAACAAAATACAGATGCAAAGCTGAAAAACTAAATGTGCCCCTTCACCAACAGCAAAGTTTGCTGCCATATGTGCCAACAGAAGCCCCAAAGGTGAGGATAACCTCCAAATTTAAGCATTCATTACTCACTTGTTCATTCAACCTCCCATTTGACAGATATTAAGATCCAGATTTTTGAAAGAGTTGTGACCTTAAAAAGAGACAACACTGAGTTTTTATAGGTGTAGAAAAGATCCTCAACTATATCTTTACCAAAGTAATCTTTCCTGATGACCAGAGTTTTGGTAATAAATATAATGATAACACCCATAATACAGAGTTGCTGGGTTCCCTTACTTTCTGTGATCTGGCCTCTACATTCCCTCTTCTAAAACTGCTTTCCAAGGCCCGAGTTACCTCCCAGACATCATATCCTATTTCAGCATTGAGTCGTACTTCTCTTTGACACTTTAGGAGCCCTCTGTGATAGATCCATCAACTCTCATCCCAGACACCTCTCCTCTTTGAGCCCCACGTGTTATTTATTCCCTGGTTGTCCTACATCTATTATCCCTCTGTATCTACTTCCTCCCGCTTCCTAGCCTTTAATCTTCTTTAGTCACTCAGTGTCTTTCTCTACATTCTAGAAACTTTTAGAATCTAGAATCTCATTCTATTTCATGGTTCATGCAAATTTCTATGTGGATAACTCCTATATCAAAACCTCTTGTCCCAACCTCTCTCCAAAATGTCTACTCTAGCCAAGTGAACATCACTCTGAATGCCTGACAATGTCAAATACGACATATTTCTAAAAATCAAATTCAGGGGATACATGGAGGTCCAGTGGTTAGGACTCTCAGCTTTCACTGCAGAGGTTCCAGCCCTGGTTGGGCAACTAATATCCGGCAAGTCGCATGGCATGGCCAAAAAAAAGCAACAAACGAACAAAATCAAACTCTTTTGCCCTCCAAAATGAGTTTCTCTCCCTCTGCTGCCTACTCTAGACATTACAAACTACCAATCCTTCTGAATTAGAAGTCATCTTTGAGTACCCTACTCCTCTGTCCAATATCTTATCAGTTACCAAGTTCTGTTGATTCTTGAAGCTTAGAAATAAAGTAGTGAAAGAAAAACAATTCAAATCTAGGTGTGTCAGACACCAAAACAAAAGACAGAGCTCCAAACACTGTTCGTGCTTTACAAGGGAGAAGTAAGGAGAGACACCCTGCACAGAATGGATCCTTGAAGACAGGAAAAAAATGAAGATTATGGTCCCTGGGGTCTACTGATGAAGGTGCTGGCAGTGGTAATAATAAATACTAAGAGCTGTCACTTACTGAGCTCCTGCTAAATGCGTGGTACCCTACTAGAAACCTACTCTGGTTCACTTTTGTATTCTGTAATATCTATCCACCAGGTCTATCACGAAGTAGGGCCCCCAAAATGTTTGCTAAATTAGTAAATCTGTTGTGCTACAGTATACTTATATCTAAACCATATAGTCCTAGAATACTGTAGTTTTTAAAAAAATTTTTGGTGAGATTTTCTTTTGGCTGTCATTGTTCTCCATTCTCTCCTGTAATGTCTACTCTAGAGCTTAGAGTCTAAATCAATG
>SJXQ01001854.1:185438-199644 GCA_006408695.1 Aepyceros melampus | reverse complement strand
GGGCCAAGGATAAAATTCTGTGGGATCTGAGACAGTCTCCCACTCCCACAACTTTCTCCTTTCCAACATCTGATAGATCTTCTTTTTTTTTTTAACTCTGAATTTGATTTCTAAAATGTTTGAAGTCTCAAAAAGACTGCCCCAATACAAATGTTATTGTTAAGGCCAGACCCTGGGGGCCATGATGGGTCGCCCCTCCTCTCCCTCCCGCCGGCGGGGGAAGTACCTAACGGAAGGAGCCTCCCAGATCCCAGGGACCAATGACAGCACACTTCGCCAGCTAAAGCCGCCCCACCCCAGCCACACAGAAGGACCTGTCAGCCCGCGACGCCTCGGCCTGGCGACCTATCCGAACCCCCGCCCATCCAGCCTGACCATCTCTCAAAACGAACATATAAAAACCACCCTCAACACGGTACGGGCGCGGACTTCCTCGATCTGCCTTGTTCGGGTCCGGGAACCCCGCCCGGGAGCGCTTCCCCATTAAAAGCCTGTTAGACACTCTTTTCGGTGTCCTGGTCATCTTTACCTAACATCTGGCGCCCAACGTGGGGCCCAAGGCGTGGGCCCATCCCGCGACGAGCGGGATTTGCGGCCCCCTGGGGTCTGACCTGCGCCGGAACAGGTCACCCGTCAACCATCCGGGACCATTCAACCGTCTGGTAGGATACGGGGTAAGTTCCATCAGTCGGGCTCTGGGGGGCGTTGCTCCCATGGCTAATATGCCTAGGGTGTCTCAGTCTCTTTAAATCGCGGCCGCGTCCGGACCCTTCCTCTGCAGGCCAGGCCTGCTATTCCTCGGCGCCAGCCAACTCAGAGACGTCCGTCTTGGCTGAGTGGCCCTCCCCACGCTGGGTTGACAGCTGGTTCAGGAACGCCTGACCGGACCACTCCCAGCCCCACTTAACAATTGATCCAGGACCTTCGTTTCATATTCGCCATGGGGGCATCTGCCTCCAAGGCCGACCAACCCTGATCTACACCGCTAAAATGTTTACTCGCCAACCTCAGAGCTCTACATATCTCTGGAAAAATTCGCTCCAAACGCTTAACCTTCCTTTGTTCTGAGACATGGCCCCAATATTCTTTAGGTAATGGCTCACAATGGCCGCCAACCGGAACTTTCTATTTTAACATCCTCCGTGACTTAGATAATTACTGCCAGAAGAAGGGAAAATGGTCTGAGGTACCCTACGTACAGGCTTTCTAGCTGTTGCGCTCCCGTCCCACCCTATGTACCCGCTGTTCCCCTTCTGAAATTCTCCTAACCATGGCCCTTCCTAGCCCTACACCAACTCCCTCCATATCCACTCCCCCTCCACCGTCCTCACAGCCCAGCCCTCCTGTGACTACACCTCTCGCCGCTCCCTTGGCTCCACCTGGATATCCAGCCCCCTTCCTCCGTGCCCACCCCTTTCTGACTCACCAGTCAGCTCACACACAAGTTCCCAGACTGCTCCCAATCTACCGCCAGCTCCCCTGCTTCCTCTCCGCGGCCAGCCCGAAGGGTCTCGCCCATGTCCATGTACCTTTTTCACTCCAACACCTTGCCCATATTTAACAATGGCTAGGCTCCTATTCGGCCAACCCCTCTAACCACATCAAAAACTTCACCCAGCTGCCTCGGTCTTACACCCTCACCTGGCAGGACGTTTTGTCATTCTGGGGTCCACCACTACCCCAGAGGAGAAAAAGGCCATTTGGGCCACGGCAAAAGTGGTGGCTGACCAAAAACATCTAGCTAACCCAGCAGACCCTGCCTGGCCACCTGGAGCAGCTGCTATTCCAGACCTACACTATCAGGAGGGACAGAGAGGAAAAGCCAACATTCGGTACATGGTAAAATGCCTATTGGAGGGAATGGAGACCACCTCCCTCAAGGTAGTAAACCTACTTAAACTAGATAAAGTAACCCAGGGCCCGATGAAAACCCAGCAGCCTTTCTTAACAGGCTGACAGAGGCTCTCACCACCTATACCCGGATTGCCTCAGATTCTCTGGCGGGGGTTACCATCCTAGCCAACCGTTTTATATCCCAATCAGCTTCAGACATCAGAAAAAAACTCTCCAAGGCTGACAATGGGCCTCAGACTCCCCTCCGAGACCTGGTAAAAATGGCCTTATTTAAGGTTAACAACGCCCGAGAGGAAGCCGCCGAAGCCAGCCACAAGGCAAGGCTTAAACAAAAAGCCAAACTCCAGGCTAACCTCCTTGAGAAACACACTCAGGCACTGGTAGCAGCCCTGCGGCCGGCCACAGGACAAAAGGTAGGTCCCCAGAAGCCACCACTGGGAACTTGCTTCAAATGCAGTCATGAGGGCCACTGGGCCCACCAATGCCCAAACCCCCGGCTCCCGACAAAGCCGTGCCCTCGTTGCAAACAACCAGGACATTGGGCGAGTGATTGTCCCCGGGCGACTCAGGCCCCGGCCTTACCGGGCCGAGGTCTGGGCTCCCAAAAGGACATTTCTTCCCCGCACCTCGCCTTAGAACTTCTCTCCTTTGATGAGGATTGATGACGCCCAGACTCGGGGACCCCCATAACACAAGCCGAGCCCAGAGTAATGCTTCAAGTGGTGAATAAGTCTATCAATTTCTTGGTGGATACAGGGGCTACTTATTCGGTTCTTCCCTCCTTCGAGGGCACCTTGCATCCTTCCCAGGTCTTGGTGGTGGTATAGATGGCACATCTTCACAACCCTTGCAGACTGGGCCACAGCCCTGTCAGCTTGACCACTTCTTGTTCCCACACTCTTTTCTGATAATCCCCTCATGCCCCACTCCCCTACTGGGGCAGGACATTTTAGCTAAGCTTAGGGCCACCATTCACCTACCTCTCTCACTTTCTCAATCTCGCACCTTGCCCCTACTCCTCCTTTGTTCCCCTGAGGCTCCAGTTGTCGGCCCTAGCGTCTGGGACACTGAAATCCCTCTGATATCAACCCATCACACCCCGGTCCTGATTAAACTGTGTGATCCTTCCCGCTTCCCAAACCGCCCTCAATTCCCCATCTCTCAGACTCACCTACTTGGTCTTAAACCAATCATAGCCCATCTCTTGGGCCAGGGCCTCCTAGTCCCCACGACCTCGCCCTACAATACCCCCATTCTCCCAGTACAAAAAGCTTCTGGCGGCTACCGATTGGTCCAAGACTTTCAACTGATAAAAACGAGGCCATAATCCCTGCCCATCCGATTGTCCCCAATCCCCATACCTTGCTTTCTGACATGCCTAGCAGTACAACTCACTTAACTGTCATAGACCTCAAAGATGCCTTTTTCACTATTCCCTTACACCCAGGCTGCCAATTCCTCTTTGCTTTCACATTGACCAACCCAGAAACCCAACAGTCCTCCCAGCTAACATGGACAGTCCTCCCCCAAGGGTTTAGAGACAGCCCCCATTTTTTTGGCCAGGCTCTGGCCCGAGATCTGGCTACATGCCCTTTAGCCCCTAGTGTCCTTTGCAGTATCTGGATGACCTTCTGCTCTGCAGCCACTCACAAGCTCTCTCTCAGACACAAACCACTATTCTTCTTAACTGCCTTAGCTCTAAAGGATACCAAGCATCTCAACAAAAGGCCCAACTCACCCAGACCTCTGTGACTTACCTAGGACTACAGATTACCCCGACAACCAAGGCTCTAACTACCAACAGACTCAGCCTTCTCCGAGACCTCTGCCCCACTTCCACTGAAAACAAATCTTGTCCTTTTGGGGGTTTACAGGATTCTTCCGGCACTGGGTCCCCAACTATGCTTCCCTGGCTAAATCCCTCTACACAGCCGCAAAAGACACCCCTGCTGGACCACTCTCTTCAGAAACAGAGGTCCAAAAGGCTTTCTACAACCTCTGCTCAGCTTTGCTGTCCTCTTCCCCACTGTTCCTGCCCAATCCCAACCTCCCCTATCACCTATACACTGATGAAAAAGGAGGCATAGCCTTTGGAGCCCTCACACAGCCTGCGGGCCCTGAAATGCTGCCAGTGGCATTTATCTCCAAACAGTTAGACCCCACCGCCCGGAGATGGTTCCCCTGCCTACGTACCCTGGCAGCAGCAGCTTCTCTATACGCAGATGCAAAGAAGAGAGAGGGGATTCCTCACCACCAAGGGATCACCCATCTCTAAGGCCCCCCTAATCGCCAAGCTCCTGGAGGCCATCTAACAGCCCACCCAGGTAGCCATCCTACACTGCAAAAGACATCAGACGACTCGTGACATGGTTTCCCTAGACAACAATAAGGCTGACCAGATGGCCAGACAGATAGCCTTACAACAGGGGCCTCTGCCCATACTATTTCTTAAGACCTCCCTTACACCTAACTACTCAGAGGCCAAAATGGAGGCCCTCCTCTCACAGGAGGATGCTTCCAAACACCCTTCGGGATAGATCACTCTCCACAACAAACTAGTCCTACCCAAAAAACAGGCAAAGTCCATTATCACTCAGATCCATGACTCTTTACACATTGGACCCCGTGCACTTTTGACCTTCCTTAGCCCTCTCTTTTCCCCATTACACCTCCGACCGACCATTCAGGCAGTCCATCATCACTGCCTAATCTGTGCCAAGACCTCGCCTCAAGGAGGACTCAGGCCACCACAAAAAAAAAAAAAAAAAACAACTCACCAGCTGAGGGGACACCTGCCGGGACAAGATTGGCAGATAAGACTTTACTCACATGCCTAGACATCAGACCTTCCGGTATATGCTGGCCCAGTCATCAGGCAAGATAAAACAGGCTAACGGCATCCTCAAGGCTCATCTGACCAGGTTAACGGCAGAACTTCGTCTCTCCTGGGTTGATCTCCTGCCAGCAGCCCTGACCCGCATACGGACAACTCCTCATGCCAAGATGGGTTTGACACCTTTTGAACTGCTGTATGGTAGGCCGTATCTGCTGACTAACCTTCCGGATCCCCCAACCCCCACTCTGGGGACTTACTTGCCCTATTTCACCCTCCTGAGGTCCCTACTTAGAGAACACACTGACCGTGTCCTCCCTCAACTTGTCAGAGACCACACCCAGGCGATCCCATCCCCCGCTTTGGCACCAGGAGATCAGGTTCTCCTAAAAACACTGACGCCTCAACCGCTTCAGCCTCGGTGGACTGGGCCTTTCACAGTGGTCCTCACCACCCCTACAGCAGCCAAACTGTGGGGACATGAGCCATGGTACCACATCACACGGCTCAAACGGGCTCCACTACACGGCCTGCCTTCTCCCAAACCCCTGGAGACTTACACCTCTAAAATCTCAGGACCTACCAAGATCACCATTACTAAGACACCCTTGCCTCCCACCAGTGAGTGACACGCCCCGTCCAATGATTGGCCTCATCCGCTGTAGCTGTTGCCAAACAACTCTGGCCATACTCTTTGCCATTGGACTGGCTGTCACAGCCCCCCGGGACTGGCCGCTCACACTTCGACTCTCACTGGCCCTTGCTTACCTTATTATCTGTTCACTACTCCTGGGGTGCTATTCCTTTGGGGCAGCCTGACCTGGCCATAGGTCTCTCACTCTAGCCTGCCTCGAAGACTTTATCCTGACCCTATTACAGGACCTTTGGCTGGCTACCCCGATTATTGACTGTGACTCTCTCAGGCAATTTCTGATCTATGCTTACAGGGGAACTTCCTCCTTTTTGCTGCTAAGTCACTTCAGTCGTGTCCGACTCTGTGCGACCCCACAGACAGCAGCTCATGAGGCTCCCCCGTCCCTGGGATTCTCCAGGCAGAACACGAGTGGGGTGCCACTTCCTCCTTTTTACAAAATCTCAAATTGACTTCTTCTATCACTCTCCTCCTAATATCATAGCTAAACATGCTCTTGCCACTATTCCTCCTGGCCATGATAACACAGGCGGGACAACCTACGCCCCGGGGGTGCATCGAACAAGACCGCTGGAGAACTGGGTTCACAGTCTACACTTATGTCCACCGAGACTGTTGTGCCTCACCTGCCCAGCCATGCTCCCATGGGGGTAAATGGTATTGGACGGCCAAGAGCCTTGCAACTGCCAAATCAAGCTCAGCCTCTAACTGCTATAAAGCTAGGGACAAAGATATCTGTTTTACCATGCAAACTCACCACAAAATGACAGACGGGAAGGGGGCCCAAGATCAGAGGCAAGAACAAATCCAACATAAGGTCCAACAGGACCTCATAAAGTTGGCAACTGAAGCCTCTGATCCACACCATGAGCCCAACAAACTCCTAGACCAGGTTCATTAGGCGCTCAAACCCCTAGATTTTTCATCCCAAATTTTCACCAGCTTCAATGACACCTATCAGACCCTGACTGAAACCTCACCAAACCTCTCATGTTGGCTCTGTCTTCCCTTGAGACCTCGACCGTTCCTTGCCCAACCGATCCCCAGCAAACGGATAGAGGCCCAAACTCTCACTCGAAATGCCACTGAAGTAACCTTGCCAATGGGGCCCTTGACCACTGAGATACTGTACCTTCCAGCCAATGCCTCTTTTATTCTGGCCAACGACACCTCATTAACCACAGTGGCCTGTGACGGCTCAAGACGAGACCCTCTATCCCCAAACCCTCCGACATGCGGAAAACCCGGGATATTCTTTCTCTGTAATCAACCCACCTTTTTACAATGTTTCCCGCCCAACTGGACTCAACCTTATACCCTAGTCTTCCTTACTCCCTACCTGACCATTCTGACACCACAGGCAATGAAAGACCAGATCCAGCCAAACCCGCCGCCACCGGAGGACATTGGCTGCAATTCCCCTGTCCTCGGGGGAGGTTTATTCACGGCCTTAGGACTGGGGACGGGAAGACTGGGATCAGCCACACACTTCTACTATAAGCTGTCCACAGACCTCAATCGAGACCTGGACAAGATGGCAGATTCCCTAATGACATTACAAACCCAGGTAACCTCTCTGGCAGCAGTGACTCGCCAAAATCAAAGGGCCCTAGGCCTGCTAACAGCTGAAAAAGGGGGAACCTGTCAATTCCTAAGGGAAGACTGTTGTTTTTTTTTTTTGTTAATGCCTCGGAGATAGTCCAGAACAAGGTCCGAGGGCTGAGAGAGAGCATCAGACTTGGACAGGCCAAGTCAGACGGTTTCCATTTCTCGGGATGATGAAAGTCGTCTTGGGCAAAATGGCTTCTCCCACTTCTTGGACCCCTCGCAGCCTTGTTCCTCATCCTGTCAATAAGACCTTGTGTTTTTCAGATCATCCTCCGGAGGGTCAGGGAGCTGACCCAGACGGCTACTGGACAGATGTTGATGGTAGCCACATACTCCAAGCTCCCGTCTAGAGATTCTGAGGCCCCCTAAAGGTCACCAGGATCCAGCCACGACCCTCAGCCCTAGCGACACCCCAGTTCAGCAGGAAGTAGCCAGAAGCGATAACAGCGCCCCTTATCTTATCAAAAGGGTCAGAATATAAGGCCAGACCCTGGGGGCCATGATGGGACGCCCCTCCTCTCCCTCCCACCGGCGGGGGAAGTACCTAATGGAAGGAGCCTCCCAGATCCTGGGGACCAATGACAGCACACTTCGCCAGCTAAAGCCGCCCCACCTCAGCCACATAGAAGGACCTGTCAGCCCACGACGCCTCAGCCTGGTGACATATCCGAACCTCCATCCATCTAGCCTGACCATCCCTCGCAACGAACATATAAAAACCACCCCCAACATGGTCCAGGCACAGACTTTCTCGACCTGCCTCCTTCAGGTCCGGGAACCCTGCCCGGGAGCACTTCGCCATTAAAAAGCCTGTTCACAATGGAGTATTACTCAGCTATTAAAAAGAATACATTTGAATCAGTTCTAATGAGGTGGATGACGCTGGAGCCGATTATACAGAGTGAAGTAACCCAGAAAGAAAAACACCAATACAGTATACTTGCACATATATATGGAATTTAGAATGATGGTAATGATAAACCCGTACGCAAGACAGCAAAAGAGACACAGATGTATAGAACGGCCTTTTGGACTCTGTGGGAGAGATCTGCCTTGTTCGGGTCCGGGAACCCCGCCCGGGAGCGCTTCCCCATTAAAAGCCTGTTAGACACTCTTACTGGTGTCCTGTCATCTTTACCTAACAATTATAAGTATTTTTCCAAGGAGAAGAACTATGTGTACTCTGCTGTACCAGAATTCAGTTTATAAATTCCAACTACATAACAGTTCAACTAAAACATGTGCCTTAAACCAATATTCACAAAAAAGAGAGAAAAGACACAAAACCTACACACAAAATAATTTAGTGGCAAAAATATTTCATTATATCCCCTTGAGCATTATCAAAAGTATAAGAAGTTTCAAGGCTAAAAGCCTTGAATATACGGTTGCTGGTGGTTTTAAAGAAAAGGTTGAAATAGGTGGTCAAAGTTATATACACACATAAGTCACCACAGACTATTAATGAAATAGCACAGGTAGAACGCTTTTTCCTTTTTAGTCTGCTGCTGCTAAGTTTACCTTGTTATACTGTTTTCAAACTTGAAACACAAATGCAAAAGTTCTTTATTGCTCAGTCAATATGCAAGACAACAGGGAGTCTAAATTAACTACATAAAACAACAGCTTTAAGTTTTTCATTTTGACCTGAAAAGTTTATTATTTTGATTTCAAGAAGTACTGCACATTTACACCTAAATGCAAAAGCACTTATTCACTTAATTGAAATATATTATAGCTATATATTTTCCATTGACAAAGAGAAGCTGGCTCTTTTAACTAAAAATTTGTTCCTGGTAAGATGATTACCTTGATAGTTTCAAAAACTGTATCCACAGATGCAGAACCCATGGATACAGAGGACTGACTGTGCTAATCCATTTTATAAGGTACTTGAGCACCCGTAGGTTTTGATATCTGAGGGGGTCCTAATACCAACACTCCATGGATATGGAGAGACAACTGTAGGATATCCATTGCACAGCATAACTTGTTGAACTGGACATGATTCATCACTTTAAGATTTCACAAGCACCTACTCGATTTACTCAGTAATCAAATTTCCCATTTTCTGATATATTTATCAAATTAATCAGGGAAAAAACCTCAATTCTAAGGCTGCAATTACCTTTAAAAATAAAACCCCATCCTGAATTGTGAATAATCAAAATCAATGTTTTTAGCAGTGAAAACAAGTTTCCTGGAGGAGCAGTTTTAATTATGCTTTAGTAAAGTCTGACCCCAACGAATTAGAAATTAGTTATTTTTCTGTGTCAAAGCAAACTTAAGAAGAAAACAACTATTTTTAAGAATTTTTAATTTATCTAAAGAATTAAAGTCTCCAAGTTAAATAATTAATCCCCTACAATTTTAAAACAATATATATATGAAATCTATGCATTTAGTTAAAAAGTATGTCATGTCAGAAAACAGATAAATGAAAAGGCTGCCAAAATCCCAGTTTATAGTTGTAAATTCCTAAGGTTTTAAAGCACAGCCACAGGCTAATTGCCCAAAGACCTGCTGCCCACAGACATGTGCAGATGACTGAAGTTAATAGCTGGGCATGTCAATTTACTACAGGCAGCTCTCAGTACGGACATTGTGACAAAAGAATTGGGTCAGGTTACAGCCTGTTCCTATTATCACGTCTAGATTTATGGTTTCTAACACTGGCCCTACAAGAAATAATAGAAATGATGACAGCAACAATCCCTGCTAGACAACAGATTACAGAAAAGCAAGTAATAAACCATAATCTGAAGTGACCAGAAAACTAAACATCCCTGACCATACTTCAAACACGAAGCAGGTGTCAGTAAACGACCCATTTAAATATTTCTACAACCTCTCAAAATCTCAACACAAAAAAATCTCAGGAGTCTATAATCTAAAACCAAGCAATATATTAATGTATTTAAATTACTGAGTACTATATTTTAACTCTTTTAATAATCATCAAAGACAGTGTAGTTCATTTGAACAGGTTTATCAAATTCTACCAAATTAATAAAAAAACAAAGAGAATAATGATCATTATCTTTCAAATACCTTTAAAGTATATTGGAAAACATTCCAAATAATACTTCACATCTTTCAAAAGAAAAAAAAGGCAGTTTCACAGCAAAGGGCACAAGTTTACAACTGTATTCAGGGAGGCAAGAAAACCAAGAAACATGTGATTCACTCACTGCTTAATTTAAAACTCAAAGAAGTTTGTCAATACATCTGCTTATAAGACTGTGGCAAGGCTACAAGGTACCCAAGCAAATAGAGCTGTTTGTCTGGAGTTCAGCACCAGTTAACCCTTATGAGAAAGAGAGGTCAAGAAAAATCCAATATGTATTCTAAACACAAAAAGCAAAGAGAATTCCATCAACTTTCCCAAGAAAAGAGTGTTCTCAAGATATGCCCTAGAATTGCAATATATCTGTCCCTTCTGAAGTTTACAATGGTGTTACCATAAAAAGTGGGCACTCTCTTTCCGCTCTTACAACAATTTGCTCCTATAAACTTAGGAAGAGGAAGAGTCACAGCCATAAACACAGGTCACAAGTAGTAAGTAGTCAAATGCTCTCTACCTTCAAATGTTTCCCAGCTCTTTACTCATACAAAGCATATTCTTTTTTTAACTCCTTGGTTAAATAAGAAATTCACTAGTCTATGTCAGATGAATATGAAATTAAACTGAACAGCACCATCATATAAACTGCTTATAGGGCCTCAAATCTTTCACTGTTAACACAGTAAGATATTCTCATTTCTTTAAAACCTTTCCACCACATGCCTAAAAAATGAAAGCAAGAGAAAAGTTTAGGGATATATGTTTAGTAAAAGTCACTTAGCATAAAAATAACTAGCATTATTATTTCTAAAGTAACCAAGGATTACTTATATTAGACAACATAAAGACAAAATAAGCAAAAATGCTTTCCTCATGAAAACCAAACAGCACATGCATATTTCAAATCTTAAATTTTTTTTTTAATTTTCTGAAGTTAGCCTGCTTTAAGAACCGCCACCTCTGGTATCTTAAAAAATGTTATCACTACAGTAAAGGCATTTCTACTCATAAGAGTAACCAAAGCCCAAACTAGTTAGAGCCTAGAAAACTTACCTGCCACTAAATCACGCCAAGCTATTTTAATCTAAAATAAACAACAGCGGTTTCTCTCATTTATTTCCCCAAGACAAAGGATTATAAAGATTAAGAGCCCAAACTAAGGAAGGGTAAACTTTTTCCTTCAAACTGACCCACATTTGCCGTTTTCAAAACGTCCAGGCTTTTGCTTTCTAAAATCAACAATCACCTCAAATTCTAAGATATGATGAATGTAATAATTTTCAGACATTAATAATGTTCCTTAAATTCCTAAGGGTATTTGATTTTCTCACTTCAAACTACAAAATACCTGGTAATGCCAGATCAATATTCATACCATACCCTCATGGCTCTACTAGCTGATGGCTAGCAGAGTTCACTTAATTCATATCTTACATATCCTAAAAACCCGGAATATTACTAGGAAGAGACAATTTGACTCCCAGGGAGATGAGCTAAAAGAGAACATGACCTCAGATTTCCATTCACACCTGGCATAAACGTAAAAAGGAACAGACAGAGTAACCTGGCAAAAAAAAAAAAAAACTGAAGTGACTAATGACTCAAATAGCAAAGGATCCTTTGCACCCTTCAGTGTTCCAGTTTCTAAAGTTCCAACAGTCATTTCTATTAAACAAAACTGGGGGGGGGGGGCAGTAAATTTTCAAGTGCAATTTTCCTCCTCCCTCCCTCTCTCCCCACACTCTAAGAGCTCAAGCTAAAATTGAGATTTGGGCCTTCCTTAAATGGAACAAGGGGCTACATCATTCTCATTCAAAAAAATTGGCATTTACTCAGCCTTCACAAGGCACTTTACTATCATCAATTATTTCCCAGTGAGGCAGTGCAGGATTACCCTGACCATTTCACTGATGTGGAAACAGACACCAACAGCAAAGGGAACAGGGGCAGGAAGAGGGGTGATAGGAAGCATCTGGGAGGAACAGGCAGGCAACTAAAAAGGAACAAACCCTAAAGAAAATGAGAGTCACATCTGGCTTATAGCTGACCATCATAACCCTTGTTATTTTTTAGCTCAAAGAGACTTCTGAAATGTTATGAAAAAAAGAAAGGGCTCTAAATTGTCACTTAATATCTAGTTACAGCCTGAACACTCAGTCACAGAAGTTACTTAGCATTAAAAAATACCCACTCTCCAGAACCCGTACTGATTTCCATTTACACCAGCAATTCATTTTCTCCCTCAAGTCTAACCAGTATGACATCTGTTTGACCCAAAAAATAATCTCTCATAAAAATATATAGCTTGGGGCTTCCTTGGCGGCTCAGTGGTAAAGAATCTGCATGCCAATGCAGGAGATACAGGTTCGATCCCTGGTACAGGAAGATTCTACAGGCGGTGGAGCAATTAAGCCCACGGCTACAAGTACTGAAGCTGTGCTCTAGAGCCCAGGAGCCACAACTACTGAGCCCATGTGCGACAACTACTGAAGCCTGCATGCCTAGAGCCCATGCTCTGCAACAAGAGAAGTCACCACATTTAAAAGCCCATATACCGCAACTAGAGAGTAGCCCCCTGCTGGCCTCAAGTAGAGAAAAACTGGCGTAGCAATGAAGACTCAGCACAGCCAAAAATAAACACATTAAATTATTTTAAAATATATACATAGCTGTGTATAATCATAACAAAAGAGGCACAAAGTTAATATCACATAAGTCTGAAATAATTCAAGACTCAAATTTTGTTTAGAGAATTATGACCAAAACCCTGACTCCCTGAATTTGCCACTGAAAGAAAAAGAGTACTTGTTCTACATTCATAATGATTTTCTTAACTATAACCTTGAGATTTTCAGTAATAAACCACTAATGGGAAGCGTTAAACACCCTAGAAACCAGCACACTTAGCAGTAAGTTGAACTGAACGCCATACTTCAGGCAGCACAGGTACTTAATAAAGATGTGTTGATTGAACCATAAATCAAAAGGACTGACCAACTGCTGCCTCAAGATAAAAACCACCTCTAAGACTGACTCGTTTTTTTGTACATATGACATCATTAACTTTAAAGCATTCTCACACATTAACAATGTAGTTTGCCCACATTAATCTTTTTTCAAAGTATCAATTTCAAAACAAATCAGGTTCTCTGGGGGGAAACAGGTATACATCCTGGAAGATCATAAGGTTGTGTGATATACATGAAATTTACTCAAAAATGACAGAGCCACTGAAAGTACTGTTCGGCTAAGTTTTTGAAAAAAATCCATCTGACTGTTTTGAAGAATATAGATAAAGACATAGACAAACTCAAGGCATCGTGTAAGTAAGTACTGATGAACGCTAGTCTCAAAATCCCAAACGGACTCAATTCCAAAAGCTATTTTCACATTCCTGCCATTGAATATACAAAACCACAAACATAGCTAAAGAAAACATTCATCCTTGGAAACACATTTAATGAGTGATTAAGAAAAAGAATGGTAAGAAAGGCAAAACCGTACTTATTGAACATTTCTAAGCAGTGTTATTGAAAAAAAATAAATATCCGTCTATGAGTTATAGTTAAAATACAACTGTCATAGGAAGTTGTACTCCATAAACGTTACACATTTTATAATACTCTTTCCCCAAAACAAACATATGAACATCTCGGAAAGAAAACCATCTCCAATAACTTTGTACATCATATGATCATAAGGAAGTATTCACTTTCTCTGCCTCAGTTTCCCCTCCTAACCGCCACCATTCACTCTTAGAGACGTCTGTCCTAAAGTCAACCTACAGCTAAGTTGTAAATGCCAATCTTCTAATTCTTCAAAGTAGAGGCTAGTTCCAAATTGTAATCACACTTTATAATAAATGACAAATGTATTACAACCTTTAAAAAAAAAATCAGTAGTCTTAAACGTAAACTTGTCACTACCTGTGCTGCCCTAACATTCGGGGTGAGGGACGAGGGGAAGGCGGCGCGAATTTACAGTTCAGCCCTCCAAGTTACGTACAACTTCAAGACGCAAAATCTATTCAACTCTCCTACTCGCTCTCCCCCTGGCGATTCACACTAGAATGTAGCACAACCACTATCTAGGTGGAAAAAGCGAGAATGCTATCTCGAAAAAGAACAGTGGTCCTGCGCCCCAGTCTTGCCGCGATGCCGCGGCGGCCGCCTCGGCGCTCTCGAGAGCGGCAGAC
>SJXQ01001854.1:110820-176374 GCA_006408695.1 Aepyceros melampus | reverse complement strand
TCATTTCCCTTCCGATCCCTGTCTTTCTGGGCCAGCCTCCTGTTCCAGTACCAGCTTGACAAATGGCCCCTCTCACTACTCATACTGATAATACTTATATATGTATATGTATATATATATGTTTGGTGGGATGTTCATTGTGATTTACTCTGGCTGTGTTACCATCCCTAAGTGAGCACAGCTTGGATTTTACCAACTTAGATCTCTGAAGTCTTTTAGGTCATAACACTTACACTTAACTACTTTTTTTGTATGTGTATATGTATGTAATTTTTAAAATACACAAAAGTAGAATAGCGTAACGGACCCTAGGCGCCCATCACTCAGCCCCAGTGATTATGACCAATTCTGCCTCAGTCACACCCCTTTCGGATCTCCCCAATCTTCTGTTATTTTGGAACAACTTCTAGATGTCATATTTATTTTGTAAATACTTCATTAAATATCTCTAAAAGATGACTCTTTGTATAACATACCAGTGTCCTACTGCTGCTATAACAAATTAACTCAAATTTAGCAAGTTAAAACAACAGAAGTTTATCATCTTATAGTTCTGGAGGTCTCAGGTCTAAAAGGGGTAGGCAGGGTTGTGTTTCTTTTGGAAAGTCTAGAAGAAAACCAGTTTCTTTGTCTTTTCCAGCTTATAGACACCACCTGCATTCTTTGGTTTGCAGCTGCTTCCTCCATCTTCAAAGCCAGCAGTATAACATCTTCAAATCTTCCTCACTTTGACCTTTGCTTCCACTGTCACATCTTCTCTGACTCCCCTGCCCAGTCTCTTTCCTTCATAAGGACCTTGTGATTACACTGGGCACACCAGATACTCCAAAATAATTTCCCCACACAAGATCATTAACTTAACCACACCTGCAAAGTCCCTTCTGCCACACAATCACAGGTTCCATGGATTAGGATGTGGACATCTTTAAGGAAAGCCATTATCCTGTCTACCACAATAACAGCAAGACCTACGTAATTAGAAATAATTTCTTAATGTCATCAAATATCCATTCACTGTTCAATTTCCAATTGTCCCATAAAATACCATACTTTTTCCCAGCTTTAGAAAAAAAGGATGCAAATAAGGTCCACGAGTTTGGATGATAAGACTTTAGAGTCTTTTTATCTATAGGTTGCTCCTCCATCTCTCTTTTTTTCCCTTACAATTTGTTAGTTGAAAAATCCTGGTTTCCCAAAACACAAAACACACATTAGAGAAACTCAAAAACAAAGGCTTACCCTTTAAAACATATTTAAATTTATTTGTTTGAAATAATAGAGTAAGTTAAGAGTGCTTTGGAATCTACACAGTCTCTCATCAAGATTTAGGAAGGATTTTTAAAAATGGAGAACAATAATAACAGCAATGTTGAGTTAATGAGCAAACTGATGGAAAGAACAAAAAGCAATACTGTGGACACTTGGACATTCAAAGGCTTGAATTTGGAAAGATAACCACAATTCAAGTATTCTAGAAAGGTTTTATAGCAGTACCTCTAGTCCCAAAGTACATGGTTTCTGAATAGAGTTTATCATGAGAGTATTAGAGAAAGCATGGGGAGTCAGGGGACCTGGGTTAAATTAGGCTCTGCTCCTATCTAGGACTGTGACTGATTTAAAGGGCACCAGACTCTAAAGTGAGTGGAAAACAACCCCACCGGCCAACCATAAGCCCCTCTCTGGCTGGTCTAAACCCAGTATCTGGCATTGTAATCCGTCTGCATGATACCCTGGACACGTTCTGTCTTCATTCAAGGAAGAACAAATTTACTGAGCCTACTACACCTGGGTCACCTGCAAACAAAGAAGCAATCTTAATGCAAAGAGCTATCAGTGAAGTTAACATACCAATTATAGGCGCCAATAGGTATTCACTTGTTAGGCAAATGGACTCTTACCTGTGTTTGCATGCATGCTCAGTTGCTTCAGCCGTGTCTGACTCTTTTTGACCCTATGGTCTGTAGCCCACCAGGCTCTTGGTCCATGGAATTCTCCAGGCAAGAATACTGCAGTGGGTTGCCATCCCTTTCTCCAGGGGATCTTCTGACCCAGGGATGGAACCCGTATCTCCTCTGTCTCCTGCATTGCAGGCAGATTCTGAACCACCAGGGAAGCCCCCTTACCTATGTTTATGTAAATGAATAAAAATAACCCTTCATACAAAGTCTTGTAAACTTTGAATATAGGACATAGTGAAATCAGACAAGCCAACATGAAGTTCACTCAGAGAATATTTTCTTCCTTTTCTTAAAGATCTTTAGCTTCTGGCTTTTGGAAATTTCCACCAAACTCTCTTTTACACATTTCCAGCAAGTTGTCTCTCCAAACCATGCCTCTGTGCATCCAGAGGGAGGGAGTCAGTCAACCACATGGTCAAGCCCAGGGTCCTGCAGGCCTTGAATAGCGTAGCACTCTCAAAGGCCTCTCTTCTCCCCTCTAGTGCTAGGGACCTCAATCCAGGTGCCTGAGAAAAGAAGATGGAAAGTTGTGGTTTTGTGGGATGCTTTGTGTAAACCCAAAGTGTGCAAACCTTTTTTATTATATAGTGTCGGCTAGGAAAGGGGAAAAAAAATACCAAGCCTAAGTCCATGAATTTCCAAAGCACGACACATGTTAAAGGTTTAGTATCATGAACAATCCAGTCCTTGTCGTCTACCCATTTGCTAGCAAGTTTCCACAAATAACAGGCAAGCTTAAAATTTTCATAAAACGCTTTGGCAGTGCAGGATGGACCAACTTTCTGGCCGTCTCTCTGAGGAAATGACTGCAAATGTTTTTTGGTGTGAACAGCCTTAAGTATTTTAAATCCTTGGTAAATAGAGTTGCCAACAGTCCCAAATATGTTTTACTATTTCTGAATTGGACAGTCAGGATTATTTTGGGAGGATATTTTTCAACAATAAATGTTTCAATAAATGAGTTCTCCTAATTCCCTTTCTCAAATATTAAGTACTTCGAAAAACTTTGTAAATGAGAAACGAACTTTAGTAGCCAAATTGCAGAAGATGAGATAAATAAAAATTTCCTAGAAAGCACACTTAAAAATGACATGATTCTATTGAGGCTCCAGAAATAGTATAACATCCACAGTTTTCACTATATGAGAATGCTGATTACTAAATCAAAGGTTTGACACACAAGTACAACTTACTAATCTGAAATGACTGAGTTCTTTCTGCAAGTTATCCTGAAGGATATTTGTTCTAAATCTGGCTTCCACTGTGGTAGTCACTGGCCATGTGTAGCTATTTTTTTAAATTTTATATTGGAGCATAGTTGATGAACAATGTTGTGTTAGTGTCAGGTATACAGTAAAGTGATTCATGTATTTATTCTTTTTCAAATCACATGTGGCCATTTTGAATTAAATTAATTAAAATGAAATGAAATAAAAAGTTCAGTCCCTCAGTCACACTAGTCTGATTTCAAGCGCTGTGGCTAGTGACTGTCATATTGGACAGTGCAGAACATTTCCATCTCAAAGAAAATTCTATTGTTCTAAATCCTTATTATTCAAAAGGTAGGCCAGCAGCTTCAGCATGTGAGATCTTGTTTGTTTTTTTTGTTTGTTTGTTTGTTTTTGGCTGTACCATGTGACATGTGGGATCTCAGTTCCCTGACGAGGGATCAAACTCATGCCCCTGCACTGGAAGCATTGAGTCTTAACCATTGGACTACCAATGAAGTCCAAAAGCTTGTTGAAAAGACAGAATCTCATGCCTTACACAAAACACATGGAATCGGCATCTTCATTTTTAACAAATCACCCAGGCGATTTGTGTGCATAGTTTGAGAAGCATTGGTCCAAATTGGCATTTCCCAGACCTAGCTTGATCATGAAAATCACCTAGTACACTCACGAATCATTCAGGGTCCAGGCCTTGCTCTAGATCTACTACACTTGACTCTTCAGAGCAGGTACTTGGGAACCAATATGTTTAACACGCACACACTCTAAGTGATTCTTATTACTCTGGAATTGCTGTTGTTCAGTCACTAAGTTGTATCTGACTCTTTGTGACCCCATGAACTGCAGCGCACCAGGCTTCCCTGTCCTTCACTCTGGAGTTGGGCATCGATATTTTTTCAAATTCCTCAGGATTCTGATGGGCAGCCCAAGTTAAAACTATAAATTATTAGATTTCAAAACTACTTCTGGTCTTAAAATTAGGTATTAACTTTTTAAATAGAGGTAAAATGAAATGGCATTAAAAGTAAATCCAACAGTCTATGTAGTTTAGATAGAGAATTAGAATTCTATGTGAGACTTTTTTGGGTTTGCTACCTCTTACCTTTTTTTTTGTGTCTTGGTTTTCTAAATAAAATGATTAGCTCAAGATAAAAATGAGATTTTTCTAATTTTCTAATTTCTCGGAGCCTATAACTCCTACCCCAAAATATACACTTGTTGACTTAAATGAACCAATAATTAAACCCAGATAAAACAAAGTCACAATACTACAACAGCAACAGCAGCAGTTAAGAAACCCCCTGACAAAAGACCACCCAACCATGAAGAAATAAGAGTCAAAATATACTATTAATAAGGAAAATGTGAAAGGGAAGTGTTCAGAGAACAAAAGCTGGTTGGTTCCAAGATATTAATTTTCTTATTATGCTTGATAACTTTTATAGCCCTAGATGGCTAGGGTAGAAAATAAGAAAGCCTTAAAATTAATTAAACTGTCCAACTTAAGAAGTTAAAAAAAGAAAGGATAAACCCAAGGAAAATAGAAGGAAAGACAAAATAAAAACAAGTGAGAATATCAATAAAACGAAAATCAAAGAATAGAGACTAGCAAAGCTGAAAGCTGGTTCTTAAAACAACAGCAACATGAAAAATGATCCATATAGTCAATCAATTTTCCCCAGATTGTAGATTCAGTGAAATTTCAGTGAAAATTTCAATGGTTTTTTTTCCCAAGAATTCTGATAATAAAATTATAAATTGTATATCCAGGCTTCTTAACCTTTGACAGTGTTGACATTTGGGACTGCATAATTTTTTTTCCCGGGGCATTGGTCACTGTAGGATGTTTTATAGCACCCCCGGCCTCTACCTACTATATACTAGTAGAAACCTATCTCCCACTATGTCACAGGTTGTGACATCAAAAATGACTACAGACTGCCAATGCAGTGTCAAGGGTGGGCTGAGTGTGATAAATTCACTTCCAGAAGAGAACAACAGCTTTATGGCTTTAAAGGGAAAGGACCAAAAATAGCCAGAATACTTCTATAGTAGAACAGACTTAGTCTCTCATATCTCAGAAGTAATTATGAAGGTATAGTAATTGGGCCAATCACATGATCTTAGAATAGACCATTGAGCCCAGACATAGTCCTCCTTTCAAATTACAAACTAAGAGAATATATTTTTAATCCACACAACTCGAATATATAAAGAACTCCAACAAATAAATAAGGAAGCACAAGCAACCAAACAGAAAACCGGGCAAATTCATTTTTATGGACTGAATGTTTGTGTCCCCCCAAATCTATATGTTGAAATAGTAACCCCCAATGTGATGGTATTGGGAGGCGGAGCTTTGGGGAGGTAATTAAGTCATGAGGGTGCTCAGTGCCTTTATAAAGAATACTCTAGAGGGCTCCCATGTGAGGACACAGCGAGGAGATGATTATGTATGAACGTGAAAGTGGGCTTTGACCAGACACCAGATTTGCCAGCACTTTGATCTTGAACTTCCCAGCCTCCATAACTGTGAGAAATAAATTTCTGGTGTTTATAAGCCACCCAGTCCATGGTATCTGTTATAGCACCCTAAACAGACTAAGACAGGCAAGAACATACATTTCACAGAAGACAAAACATATATGAACAATTAGCATGTGAAAAATCTGTTAAATACCATTAATGATCAGAGAAATTCAAACCAAGACCAAAATAAGATGCTGTTTTCCACATACTAATTAACAGAAATTTTAAAGTCTAACAATATCTTGTGTTGAAAATGATATAGATCAACAGAATTGCTGCTGTTAGGTATGTATATTGATATAATCATTTCAAAAAAATAGTTTGACCTTATATCATGATGTTGAATAGTCACATGCCCTATGATCCAGTAATTCTGCTCCTAAATTTACCACAGAGAAACTCTTACATGTGTACCTTGGAGACATGCACATATATAGTCATAGTAGTATTCTTCACAATAGCAAAAATCTGAAAACAACTCAAGTATGCATCAATAGAAGACTGGATTGATCAACTGTAGTATATTCATAAAACGAAATACTATAGTCAGTCAAAATGAATAAGCTACAGCAACACATACCAACAAGGACAAATCTTAGCAATATAATATTAAGTGAAAAGAGTAAGGGTAAATATTTCATACAACATGATACCCTTTTTAAAAGTTAAAAACAACTATAATTAAGAATGGACTTAGGTCCATTTTATCTGAATATAGATAAGATTAAGGAAAGCAAGAGGGAGCTCTAAACAGATATTTCTCCAAAGAAGACATACAGATGGCCAAAAAGCACATGAAAAGATGCTCAACGTCACTAATCATTAGAGAAATGCAAATCAAAGCTACAGTGAGCTATCACCTCACACCCGGTCAGAATGGCCACCATCAAAAAACCTACAAACAATAAATGCTGGAGAGGATATTTAACATCTCAGTTCCCTATTAAGGACTCCAGATCTTATCATTAAATTCTACCTTGGCCTCTGCCCCTCGTTTTTGGTCAGTAGCTTTGAGAGTATGCCATCTTTTCATTTGTCTGGGCTCCTTGCAAGAACTGGGGCACGGCCCCTAAATTGCAGCTCTTGGATGGGATATAGAGAAAAGTGAAGTGAGAGTAGCTCAGTCATGTCCCATTCTTTGGGACTCCATGGACAGTCCGTGGAATTCTCCAGGCCAGAATACTGGAGTGGGTAGCCTTTCCCTTCGCCAGGGGATCTTCCCAACTAAGGTATCAAACCCAGGTCTCTCGCATTGCAGGCGGATTCTTTACCAGCTGAGCCACAAGGAAAGCCTAAGAATAATGGAGTGGGTAGCCTATCTCTTCTCCAAGGGATCTTCCCCACCCAGGAATCGAACTGGGGTCTCCTGAATTGCAG
The DNA here is from genome assembly GCA_006408695.1 of Aepyceros melampus. NCBI lineage: Eukaryota > Metazoa > Chordata > Mammalia > Artiodactyla > Bovidae > Aepyceros > Aepyceros melampus. The sequence continues at coordinate 169,278 of SJXQ01001854.1, read as the reverse complement.
GCGGATTCTTTACCAACTGAGCTATCTATCTCAGAACTTCCTTGGGGAAGTCCAAGGGTAGAGAACAAGGGAGAGTCAAAATCAGAATCAGGGTCTAGTCAGGAAACAGAACCACACCAGCAATTTGAACACGGAAAATTGAATATGAAGAATTATTAACTAAGCAAAGGGCAGTTAACTTCTGAAATATAGAGAACTGAAAGGTGTAACAGAAATAACTACTGCGGAAAAAGGCTGCCACTTGCAGGGCTGAGGGAAAAGTAAACAAAGAAGGAACTTAGAAAATTCAACGAGATTCCCACCTCCCCCCGCAAAGCTGAGATTCAGACCTCTAAGGAGATCGTGCGGTCTGCTGCAGAAACACCTCATCCACCGCCAGCCAGAGTGCGAGAGAAACCCGCGGGAGGTGGCTGGGAGGTGGCTGGGCAGAAAGAGCACCCCACCGCACAGGGAATACTGCAGGGATCAGCTGCTCATCGAGCGGGTCGAGCCATCGCAGCAGTGGGAAGAAAGAAGCAAACAGGAAACAGGAAAGTCCTCTGGCGCCTCCCATTGGCAAGATCTAACATGGAGCCAGTTGCCAAAGGAGAAAATAGGGTTTGCAGAGACTGGTTCCGTATTACAAAGTAAGAAAAAGAAGGGTGGGCTTGGAACCAAGAGTCAATAAATTAATAATTGAGACTCTGGTAGTCATCTAAACTTAGATATGGGAAGAAGGGATGTTAGACAAGAAGCAGGATAAGTTTGGAACTGCAAGTAGGAATCTTTGGCTATCAAAGCCTGAGAAAACTCCATTAACCTCTTTTGAAATCAGAGAAATGAAACTTAAAACCACACTGGGATATCACTACAAACCCACCAGACTGGCAAAAAATTTTATTTGCAATCTTTTAAAAGAATGCCAATTATACATCAATTAAAAGGTGTTTTTTTTTTTTTTTTTAAAAAAGACTGACTATCAGGTTTTGAGAATAATGAACATAGGAACTCTCAGAAACGGCTGGTGGGAGTATAAATTAGTACACATGCTTTAGAAGACGGTTTGACATTATCTAATAAAGTGGAAGATAAACACAGACTTGGCCCAGCCGGTCTACTTCAATGTATATGCCCCAGAAAACTCGTGCATGCACATCATGAACACATAGACCTTTTTTTTTTGGACTGTGCTGGGTCTTAGTTGTGGCATGTGGGATCTAGTTCCCTGACCAGGGATTGAGCCAGGGGCCCCTGCACTGGGAGCAAGGAGCCTTAGCCACTGGACCAGGGAAGTCCCACAAATAAACTTTTAACAATGTTCATAGCAACATGATTTGTAGTAGCCCCCAAGTCCACCTGTAGTAAACTGGGAATATATGTTGTGGCCAAAGAATTAATGTTTTGGAATTGTGCTGGAGAAGACACCTGAGAGTTCCTTAGACTGCATGGAGATCAGATCGGTCAATCCTAAAGGAAATCAGCCCTGAACATTCATTGAAAAGACTGATGCTGAAGCTGAAACTCCAGTACTTTGGCCACTTGAAGTCAACAGCCAACTCATTGGAAAGGACCCTGATGCTGGGAAAGATCAAAGAAAAAGTAGGAGGGGGTGGCAGAGGATGAGATATTAGATAGCATCATCAACTCAATGGACGTGAATTTGAGCAAACTCTGGGAGCTAGTGAAGGACACGGAAGCCTGGAGTGCTGCAGTCCATGGGGTCGCAAACAGTTGGACATGACTTAGTGATTGAACAACAACAGCAGCATATATTGTGGCATAATTATTCAACAGAATAAATATTCAAAAGCAATGAAAATACACAGCTACAAAACATAATGTTAGAAAAATAAAAAAGAAGAGATAGCAAGAGTGAGACGGAGAGAGAGAAAGAGAACCGAAATGTTATGATTCCATTCAGATAATACTTAGTCCAGCATTGTTGTTGCCAAGTCGTGTCCAACTCTTTTGCATCGCCATGAACTGTAGCCTGCCAGGCTCCTCTGTCCCTGGAATTCTCCAGGCAAGAGTACTGGAGTGGGTTGCCATATCCTTCTCCAGGGGATCTTCCTGACTCTGGGATCAAACCCACATCTCCTGCTTGGCGGGTGGATTTTTTTTTTTTACCACTGAGCCACCTGGGAAGCCCAGGATGCATACCTACAGGTAAAACAAAACAAAGAAACTTGAAAAACAAGGACTTGTTTATCAAGACTTACCAGTTACTTCTGGGAAGGCTGAGGGTCATTGTCAAGGAGGTTGCATGTGGAAAACCTCTGTTAGGATCTATTTTATTGACATAGGTGACAGTTACACTGTATTTGGTTTTGGCTTTAAAGTAAAAGTACATGTGCTTGACATACATTTTGCATGTTCATTATATGTCATAATTTTCAAAAAGAGAGCACAAAAAGGCAAGAAACATTATCTATAATCTACCACTTGAGAGTACACATAGTTTATTTTTTAAATAGATTTCCTTCCTATTTTTTTTCTCTTTTCCTAGGCATAAATGCCCTTTTTTGTTTCAGGTATTTTTACAAAATTGAAATTATACTCCCAAACTTACAAAATCAAGATCAAAAGTGTTTTTTTCTCTTTATTAATATTTTGCCCTAATCTTATTGGAATTCTTTGAAAGACCAATGTCCTATAGTGGTAAAGGCCGAAGACATTGTATAGAAGGTTGTCTGAGTGATGGGCAAGGTCCTGGAAAGCAGTTTACTTTGCTTTTTTAAGAAGCTTGGCACACCTAATGTCTTTGGAATGAGTGCAACCAACACGTCGTGTATATTTGGGTTAAATAAGACTTTGCATGCAGACCTAACCATTGACCCAACAAAATATGCTGAAACCTGGTACATTTGGAGAACAGTAAATTGAGAGTGAAGCATTGGATGTATAGAAAGTAGCAGAAACTTTGTCTGTAGTGGTAGATGGAGCCAGATTGTGAAGGACTTTCTAATGTCAGTGACACTGGATTTAGATTAATCCTATAAACATGTAGCCAGGAGAGTAGTTTTTTCTTTTCATTTTAAAATTTTTAAATGCATTTTAATTTTTAGTATACTTTCAGACCTACGTAAAAGTTGTGACAATAGTGCAGAAAGTCTCCATATACCAGGTACCAGTTTTCCATATTGTTGATTTTTTTTTAATATTCTTTTCTCCATTTGACTGTGCCGGGTCTCAGTTGAGGCTTGTGTGATCTTTAGTCACAGCATTCAAACTCTTAGTTGCACCGTGTGGGATCTAGTTCCCTGACCAGGGATGGAACCCAGGCCCCCTGCATTGGGAGTGTGGAGTCTTAGTCACTGGACCACCAGGAAAGTTTCCAGTAGGGGAGATAGGGGACTAAAAGATCACACAAGCACTCTGGGGACAGGCTAGGCTAGAGACAAAGACCTAGATAAGGAAGTGGCCCTGGCAAGAGAGAATAAGCTCCTACAGTATTTGTGGAGGAGGTGGGAGCAAGGAGACAAAATGCTGGGAGTGGAGGAAATAATGAGTCCATGTTCAATTTGACTGAGACACCAAGGAAGAAGTATCAAGTAGCCTGAGAAAATTCTTAGTGAACAGCTTTGATCACAGGTGAAATTAAAATATTGGCAGTTATAAGCTGGCACCTAGAAGGTGAAGCCATGGGAAGAGCTGGGATCATCCAAGGAGAACACTTTGTTGAAGAAGAAAAGAGGAACAAGTGAGGAAACTCTGGGAACACCAACTATGAGGAACAACATATGCCAAGTTCCAAATCAATAGATGAATAATTTTGGAACATTCATTCATCACTTGCACCAGTTCAAGAAATGGCTAATACTCAAGAACATATTTTGGTACTTCTTTCTCTCTTTATGTAATTCAGAAAACTTTTCCTGTGGACTTTATAAAGGGACATAGTTCATTCAAAAATATATGAAACATGCCAGCGTAATTTTTGTATGCCAAGTACCCATCGCTTCTCAGCCTTTTGGCTAAGATCAAGTGTATGTTGAGTACCTGTTTAAAAAAAAAATCAGGATTTGTGATTAGGGTTATTTTTCAGATTAAAACAAATGCTATTGTTCAGAGCAGGAATTAAAATACAAAGTTAGAGATTAAAGAGTAGACTCTGCTTTTTAAACTAGCTTAATAAATTTTAAATTGTGCAATATTTAAAACATTCAAAGTGATGATTTAGAAGTGGTAAGAATGACCATTTTTGACTTAGCATCAGTATCCATTGGAAGGACTGATGCTAAAGCTGAAGCTCCAATACTTTGGCCACCTGGTGTGAAGAGCTGACTCATTGGAAAAGACCCTAATTCTGGGAAAGATTGAAGGCAGGAGGAGAAGGGGACAACAGAGGATGAGATAGTTGGATGGCATCACTGACTCAATTGGCATGAGTTTGAGTAAGATCTGGGAGTTGGTGATGGACAGGGAGGCCTGGTGTGTTGCAGTTTACGGGGTCACAAAGAGTCGGACACGACTGAGTGACTGAACTGAACTGACTGAAGAATGAGCATTTTTGCCTTTTCCCCCATTTAAAGAAAGTCTTCAGAGTTTCACATTAAGATGTTATTTGCTTTGCATGTTTTGTAGTATAACTCAACTGAATCTCTGGAGAATGAAGATATTGTAGAAAAAGGGTCATATCATGGAAAAAAAGCATTAGACTGTTGTCAGAAAGCCAAAGATCCACTTCTAATTCTCTTTCTAATTGGGCAATCATGTAGCACTTGGCATTTCTGGGTCACGGTTTCCTCATTGATAAACATGAGGTTGGGGGGGAATGTATCCTGCCCATCAAAAGAAAGTTGAAAGTCTGGAAACAAATAGAACTACTTAAGAAAATGTAAAACACTATGAAAAACAAGACATTAGTATTACTGAAAAATTCTGAGAGCATATTGCAGATGACACCACCTTTATGGCAGAAAGCGAAGATGAACTAAAGAGCCTCTTGATGAAAGTGAAAGAGGAGAGTGAAAAAGTGGGCTTAAAGCTCAATATTCAGAAAACTAAGATCATGGCATCTGGTCCCATCACTTCATGGCAAATAGATGGGAAACAGTGGCTGACTTTATTTTTGGGGCTCCAAAATCACCGCAGATGGTGACTGCAGCCATGAAATTAAAAGATGTTTACTTCTTGGGAGGAAAGTTATGACCAACCTAGAGAGCATATTAAAAAACAGAGACATTATTTGCCAACAAATGTCCGTCTAGTCAAGGCTATGGTTTTTCCAGTAGTCATGTATGGATGTGAGAGTGACTATAAAGAAAGCTGAGCTCCGAAGAATGGATGCTTTTGAACTGTGGTGTTGGAGAAGACTCTTGAGAGTCCCTTGGACTGCAAGGAGATCCAACCACTCCATCCTAAAGGAGATTAGTCCTGGGTGTTCACTGGAAGGACTGATGTTGAAGCTGAAATTCCAGTACTTTGGCCACCTGATGTGAAGAGCTGACTCTTTTGAAAAGACTCTGATGCTGGGAAAAATTGAGGGTGTGATGAGATGGCTGGATGGCATTACTGACTCAATGGACATGAGTCTAGGTAAACTCTGGGAGTTGGTGATATAAAGAAAGCTGAGCTCCGAAGAATGGATGCTTTTGAACTGTGGTGTTGGAGAAGACTCTTGAGAGTCCCTTGGACTGCAAGGAGATCCAACCACTCCATCCTAAAGGAGATTAGTCCTGGGTGTTCACTGGAAGGACTGATGTTGAAGCTGAAATTCCAGTACTTTGGCCACCTGATGTGAAGAGCTGACTCTTTTGAAAAGACTCTGATGCTGGGAAAAATTGAGGGTGTGATGAGATGGCTGGATGGCATTACTGACTCAATGGACATGAGTCTAGGTAAACTCTGGGAGTTGGTGATGGACAGGGAGGCCTGGCGTGCTGCAGTTCATGGGGTCGCAAAGAGTCAGACACGACTGAGCGACTGTACTGAACTGAGAGCATATTAAGGAAAAGAATAAAGACTGAAATATCAAGAAGAGAAAGATAAGTAAATCTCAACTTTTAATATTCCTTCATTCATTCCAATTATTGTACACAACTACTGTGGAAATATTGTTTGGTGCTGAGGATCTCAGTTTTGAAAGGATGATGAGCAAGTAAACTGATACTACAGAAGTAAGGAAGCTCTGCTATGAGAAAAGTGACTAAGTCTGCCTGGGAAGATAAAAGTAGGCTTCTCAGAGGAGGTGACATTTGAACTGGATCTCCATAGTTGAATTGGAGTTTGCAGGTGGGGAAATTTCAGGCAAGAGACAAAGAAGTCCCTATAGCCTCTATAAAGGACAGACGGGGGAAATGTACAAATATAACATGGGGTTTTGTAAGGGTGGGCAAGATGAGTTTGGGGGTTTGTGAGACATTCAGTGAACATGCAAATAACTTATTCATCAACATGTAGATGAGCATTTGTTTGTTTTGAAAAGCTCCTTTTGTAAAAGGACTGAAGCCTACTTGCAACCAAGCAGGACCCTAAAGAACCTTCCCGGGACCGGCCTTCCCAGTATCCCCATATCCTTTGCCTTAGCTCCTCTCTGAAGAATCTGAGTGAGGGAAAGTTGCTCAGTCATGTCTAACTCTTTGAGACCCCATGGACTGTAGCCTGCTAGGCTCCTCTGTCCATGGGATTCTCCAGGCAAGAATACTGGAGTGGGTTGCCTATCTGTTCTCCAGGGGATCTTCCCAACCCATGAATCGACCTATGAATCAAACCAGGGTCTCCTGCATTGCAGATGGATTCTTTACCAGCTGGGCTACCAAGGAAGCCCCTAGATAATACTATTTGATGTGCATTTCCTGAGTTGTTGCGTAAATGTGAAAAACTCTCTCTCTCCAACAAAAGGAATATGTTAACTATGTGAAGACTGTGATGACTGAGCACAGAGTCCCAGGTCTCTTGGAGCCTAAGGACTGATAATGTTCACCCCTATGACATCACTCTGCTACCTCACCATCTGCCAATCAGGAAGTTGTATACAAGCTGATCACAGACCTTCTGACCCACTTCCCTCACCTGGCTTTTAAAAGTCCTCTGAGCTTTTTAGGGCATGTCTCCTTGTGTGGCCCTGCAGTAAACCTTTCTCAGCTCCAAACTCCGTTTTAGTTTGTTTGGCCTCACTGTGTGGGGCACAGGAACTTGCATTAAGGTAATCGGTTTCAAAATTCTATAGCTATGGCAGACTCCAGGCTGGAAGGGTTTCTGACAAAAGCTATTTGTATAACTAGTTTCTGTTGCATTGTTCACATTTTAAAAATTCTTATGCTGCTGCTGCTGCTAAGTCGCTTCAGTCATGTCCGACTCTGTGTGATCCCATAGACAGCAGCCACCAGGCTCTGCCGTCCCTGGGATTCTCCAGGCAAGAACACTGGAGTGGGTTGCCATTTCCTTCTCCAATGCATGAAAGTGAAAAGTGAAAGTGAAGTCACTCAGTTGTGTCCGACTCTTAGTGACCCCGCGAACTGCAGCCTACCAGGCTCCTCCGTCCATGGGATTTCCCAGGCAAGAGTACTAGAGTGGGGTGCCTTGAAGTTTATTATTTTTTTTTTAAGATTTTTAAAAACGTGGATCATTTTTTTTGTAGGTCTTTATTGAATTTGTTACAATATTGCTTCTGCTTCATGTTTTGGCTTTTTGGTCATGAGGCATATGGGATCTCAGCTCCCTGACCAGGGATCAAACCCACACCCCCTGTATTGGAAGGCGAAGTCTTAATCGCTGGACCACCAGGGAAGTCCCCTAATAGTTTAAATGGTAAGGATATTGATGAATAGTGAAAACTTTTACTAGTCACATCTTGATCAGATTAATGCCATACCCCTTTTTTTTTCAAGTTAAAAGATGTTATATTTTATTTTTCTAGTTTTAAAAAAAATGTATTGGGCAAGTCACAGCAATCAAGCCACCTCTCCTTTTCTAGCTACAGTTAGCTTCACACAAAGCTTTCAGTCATACCCAATACTTTCTTAATGGGCTGGAGGCAGTGAATAATAACATTATTTTAAAAGCAGCCCAGGGACTTCCCTGGCAGTCCAGGGGTTAGGATTCTGCACTCCCAATACAAGGGGCATGGATTTGATCCCTGATGGGGGAACTATGATCCCACAAGCCAATCAGTGTGGCCAAAGAAATAAACTTTTAAAAATTAAAGCAACCTAAGAATTGCTGAGAAGTTAGACATTCTCCTCTGTGCTCTTTTGCTGCTTAAATTCAAACAACCGAAAGGGTGTGCCCATCTGTCAGAATAAAAGCAGAGCTAACATTTGATGACGTTCAATTCAATGCAAAAAGCCTGAGAGAATTCAGTTTCCTAGTGTAAAGGAGGTACTTAATGGGTAGCCAAAGATCAGCCAAAATTAATATAGAAAGACTCCTAAATCTAGACTGAAGATCAAAAAGAAATGAATACTATTAGTAATTCACCAGAATCTAGACAGCATGGAGAGTGTTGGCTGATGGAAACTGTCCCAGGTTATACCAGTGTGATGTAATTTAACTTATACTGATGCTAAGATTATAATCTTTTATCAACCTAAAATATGAAAGGAATTTCCAGTTAACCTGGAAACTGTAATGTGTAATATGAGATTTTGTAATGACAAATGCAAGCTGAGAATGGATCATGTGGATTCTTTAACAAAAGAAGAGGGATAAATCTCAGCACTAGAACTTACGCATGCCCAATTAGAGACAATACTTCACCAGATATCAAAATATTCTCTATAACTAGATACTAATGAAGACACCAAATTGATAAAACAGAATAAGGAGTTTGGAAATAGACTCATATATGTGAAAAGGTAATGTATGATAAAGGTGGAATTAAAGGACAGCCTAGCTAAGAGTGTTGGAATGATTAGCTATCTATTGAAAAAAACTCATACTTTACACAAGAAACAAAAAGGAATTCCAGATGGACTGAGGATATAACTGTAAAAAAAAAAATCTCTGAAAATATTTTAAATATATATATGGGAGCATGTTTATAAACCTGATGCAGAGTCAATCATCCTGAAAAAAGTTAAGAAACTAATGAGAGAAATATTCATAATTTTAACCAAGTAAAAATTAAACCTTCTCTCCTATTTTAAAAAAGACTATAAGTTTAAAGACAGTAAACCAGTCGAAAATATTTGTTACTGAAATTATAGTCCCATAATTAATTTCAATAATGTATAAAGAACCAGCATTTATTAAGAAAAAAGATAACAGTTTATGCATAGATGACTTCCACACAAATTGTTATGCTCATTCCAGGCCTCCCCCATGAGTGCCAGACATTTATATTCACTTTCGACTTGACTTCTCTTGCATGGCTGTAAGGTTCTTCAGATTTATGATCTTCTCACACATATCGGGTCCTCTCCAAAATTCTTTTTTCTCTGTTGAAATTACAATCTACTGTTTGTTTGTTTGTTTGTTTTTCAATTGGAATAGCCCTCCATGGTTTCCCACTGTTCTTCAGATGAAGACAAAAGTCCTTACTGGGTTTTACAAGGTCCTCCATGAACTGACCCCTTCCTCCCTCTCCAGGGTCATCTTACACCACAAGCCTTGCCTTCTAGAAACTAGAATTCAGCTAGAGAATTAAGGGAGATATTTGGCATCACAAAATTGATTTAATTTTGCATGACTCCCTATAGGAGTTTGTTATATTCTCTGTGGCCCTAAGCCACTCATGTCAGCAGCTACTGTTGAGTGGTGGTGTCTGTTAATAGAGTCCAGTAATTAGGCCACTCCAACGTGGCCAAATAAAAGGCGTATCAAAGTTATAATTCTACTTATATAATTTGAAAAACTAAAATTAAAAAAAAAAAAACTGAACAAAGGGACATCTTGAAGATCCCTCTTTGAAAAGTGTTTTGAGTCCATTCCATTGCCATCTGCCACTGCCCTAATCTAGGCCATCATTGTCTTGCTCCTAGCCTAGGGCAGCAGCCTCCCCGTTGGTTTCTCAACCTTCGGTTTCTTCCCCTGTGATCACATTTTCTGTATGACAGAATGAATTTCTACAATGCAAATGTAATCTTGTCCCTGCTCTGCTTAAGCAGCTGCCTCATGCTCCCTGGAGAAATCCTGAACTTTGTAACAGGCCTGGAAAGCCCTTCAAAGCTTCACTCTCTCTCTCCAATCTCATCTCTCCCAGTTTCCCCCTCCTCTTTCCCATCCTCCAACTCAGAGGCTCCAGACACACCAAACTTCTTCCAGTTCCTCAAAGAAGCTCTCTTTCCTCACCTGGGAGCCCTTGAACGTGCTTTTCACTCCACCTGGATGGTTTTTCCCACCACTTCACCTCATCCTTCTGTGGAGTCACTCCTCACTCATTCTTCAGTTGTCAGTTTAAATGTTGCTTTTTCTACTTGTCCTTTTGTTTTCAGTGAAGTGAAAGTTGCTCAGTAGTGTCCGACTCTTTGAGACCCCATGGACTATACAGTCCATGGAATTCTCCAGGCCAGAATACTGGAGTGGGTAGCCTTTCCCTTCTCCAGCGGATCTTCCCAACCCAGGGATCGAACCCAGGTCTCCCGCATTCCAGGCAGATTCTTTACCAGCTGAGCCACAAAGGAAGCCCAAGTGTTTTCAGAGTATTCTTGTTTAGCATTTACTATGCTGGATTGTTGTTTCTCACTTAATTATAAGCTTCTCTAAGGCACAGTCCATCTTGCTTCAACTGTATCCTTAGCATCTGGTGCAAAGCCTGGGGAGTAATAACAACTTGTTAAGTGTCTCTCAAATGAACGAATGAATGAAGTCTCTATGAAAACAGCCTGCTAGGTAGCTTACTTAATTCCATAGCTTACCTGATTCCACCTTCTTCTCTAATTCTTGTTAGACATATCTTTGTAAAACACCACTGTTATCATGCTAAAGCATTTAATTGCTCCTCATTTCTTACCCAGGTGGCTCAGATGGTAAAGTGTCTGCCTGAAATGCAGAAGACCGGGGTTCAATCCCTGGATCAGAAAGATCCCCTGGAGAAGAAAATGGCAACCCACTCCAGTACTCTTGCCTGGAAAATTCCATGGATGGAGGAGCCTGGTAGGCTACAGTCCATGGGGTCACAAAGAGTTGGACACGACTTCACTTTCACTTTCATTTCTTACAGATTAAGAACAAAAGTTTTCAAGTGCCTCTATATTTTTTTCTTGTGCTGTCTATCCAAATTTGTATTATGAGGAAGATTTTTTTCCCCAGAAATGACATTTGTTTGTTTTTTTCAAGAAAAGAATTATAACTCCCAGAGCTCCCCATCAGCTTTCATTTGCAGGGAGTACAGGGACCAAGGTGAATATAGAATCCTGGGTCCTCCAGCTGTGCTAGAGCAACCCAGAGTAGTTTAAGTGGAGAGAGAGTAGGTCCTAGTGGACACTTTTTCCTGGGGTTGAGGGTGCAGTGAAAGAGAAGGTGAAAAACAGAGGTTGCTACTATAATGATTGAATACACAACTAAAACCTAGTTTCCATGGCTATGGTGGCCTCTTGCCATTCACCAGGCTGACTAGACCCCAGATTGTCTTCAGGACTGTGTGTGTCAGCGGAAACACTGAAGCTGCAAGTAGATGCCTTCCACTTCACTTCCACTGGGGAATGTAGTTTTTAGCTTTTTAGCCCCTTTGGTACAGTATCCACATGAGAAGGAGGTTGAAATGCATGCCAAGTGCCAGTCAACCATACCAACCAAACAGATGGGAGAGAAATAAATGGCAAAAGTAGTAGCTTACAGTGACCACCGTGGCAGGACAGTGTCAATGACTTTGAACCTTCTTTGTACTTATGAAAGAAAGTATTCAAGTCTATGATAGTAGCCCCGTTGTCACAGAATAATGTATCTCATCATTGAAGCACTTGATCCTCGGTTGCTAAAATGACATGATTAGACCAGATTTATATTACTTAAGAAATAGTTAAACTAACAGTATATTCATTTAGAGAACAGCAGGAATATTTTGATCTAAAGCAAAACACATTTTCATGCTTTCAAGAATATATAGCATCTGTGATTGGACTAATGATACATTGCCCAGGAAACCAATTTTAGCAAGCAGATAAACATTTTTGTCATCAGCATACTGATTTAGTGCTTATATTTAGCATATCAAGTGTTTGCATGTTATATATAAATGGTTGCCTCTAAAGGGATTGAATACAGCCTCTCCACTCAATGGTCTTGTCTGCTGTCTTAATTTATTTAACAGATTTTCATTTAGAAAATACAACAATATGCTTCAGCTCAACCACAAAGTCAGTGTCACTAGTATAGTTATTAAGGAAGTTTAATTGTAATTACTAGTTGTGGTAGCAGCCACAATGATCATTTGAGAAAATATTATGATACCACTGTACTTGACAACTTGCCTCCTTGTGTTGCCTCTGGATTTTCTAGTGAGTAGAGTTACATGAATAAATCTAGTCCCACCTCTTAGGCAAGCAACGTGGCATTAAGAAAGGATCTGGCTGGCTTCAGGGGTCTCCCTTTTCCCTACTACCCATCAAATCTCTGACCCTGAAATGTAATTTTATTTTCTCTAAGTGTGATTTTATTTTCAGTTTAGAACAAACTGAACACGAACCCAAAGCAGAGTCAGCTGCAGAAGATAAATAGCATGCATTTGGCCACAGATGAAAAGTCATACTAAACTTCTTCAGCATATATGAAATAAAGCTATCAAAATCCAGATGATTCAAATATTGAAAATCATGGTGTATAATTTAATGTTTAGAAAGATCTCACATTCAGATCCCCTCATGACCGTGAGTCTTGGCCCAGCCACCTACCATGTATGGTGTCTACATGGGTATTGGGCATATGGGCTATAGTCCTCTCTCTTTTGCCTGCTGCTGTCCTGATAGGTTTGTGCCTCTCAAAACCACCTCCTTTGTCATTGTGTCACATGGTCATGACAGTTTTCAGTTCAATTCAGTTCCGTTTAGCCACTCAGTCGTGTCCGACTCCTTGCAACCCCATGAATCGCAGTACGCCAGGCCTCCCTGTCCATCACCAACTCCCAGGGTTCACTCAAACTCACGTCCATCGAGTCTGTGATGCCATCCAGCCATCTCATCCTCAGTCGTCCCCTTCTCCTCCTGCCCCCAATCCCTCCCAGCATCAGGGTCTTTTCCAATGAGTCAACTCTTCGCATGAGGTGGCCAAAGTACTTAAAGGGGCTCAATTACTGTGAAATCAGTATTTTGAAGCCCTGGAAGTTTTGACATTTGATCCATCATTATGCCATCTGTGGAAAGCCACTAAAGAAGAGGTAGCATCTGCTTCTATTTTTGGTATCCACACACAAGAGTTAAATTAGTGAGCAGCAGGAGCTCTTGTCTCTATGGCTGTACCATTCAAGTCTTTGTCTGGATAACACCCAGGCATCTGTGCCCTGCAGTTCTAACATACTTTGCCCTAGTACCCAGAATAGGGTAATTTTGAAGCTGGCTTGGTAAGAACCAAGGTACTAGAGCTACAAATCCTCTACCAACAGGGGCAACATAGAAAGAGTCCCCCAGACATTATGCCTTTTAAAGCACAAATTCTAACTTTCTACATTGTGGAATTCCCTGCAGGTACAAAACATACACGTGACACACATACAAAGCAATGACTGCCAGGTTCACCCTAGGAATATCAAGGCATAAAGCATAGCAGGAGGACCACAAATAGAAAGCTTAATTAAATGTATTGTGTAATTAATATAACATTGAAATGGAATTCACAAAAGAGATTGGCCATCAGAGATCACATCCAGTGAGAATTCAAGCTTCTGTAGCTGATTTTAATTACACTCCTGAAATAGAAGTCTGTAAAAAGAATTTCAATAGATGGCTTAGATAAGTCTTTGCTCCACTGACAAATTTTGCTAGCAATATTCTCAGTCTACCAAAAGTTGAAGGTGATAAGTTGATAAAGAAGCATTCTAAAAAGAACTGTCAGAAAAAGAGTTCCAAAACTAGTGTGTTCATATGATTTAAAGCTTTTTTTTCAGGAGTAGTTTATACCATTGACAGTAAAAGAGTGTTTAAGTACCATTTTAAGATCTCTTTTTCTCTCTTTAAAACTTTCAGGTCAAATTTTCTGCCAAGTTCTTTTTATCTTTTCAGCTGGCAAGTTAAGATGATATGGGGAGGGTGGTGGGAGGGGGGTTCACGGTTGGGAACTCATGTACACCTGTGGCGGATTCATGTCAATGTATGGAAAAACCAATACAGTATTGTAAGGTAAAAAAAAATTTTTTTAAGAAAAAAATAAAAATTTTTAAAAAGTGAATGTCTACATTTCTGTAATATAGGCTATTTCTATATATTTCATAGGCGATGCCAGGAACAATGAAGTCTAATCACTAAATCACTCCCATTTCTGCATCTTCTTTTACATTGCCTGCCTTGGACTGGACAGGTACAGGTGACTTTTTAGATAATAATTCTATATTAGTTTCCTATAACTGTTGTAACATATTACCACAAACTCGGTGGTTTAAAACAACAGGCAACCTTTCTCTTACAGCTCTGGAGGTCAGAAGTTTGAAGCGTTTCATTGGGCCAAAAGCAAGGTGTCAACAGGTCCATGCTCCCTCTAGAGGCTCTTGGGGAAACTGTTTCTTGCCTCCTCCTTGTGACTTCCAGCACACGTGGAGCAGTTCATGGCGTCAGGGCTCCAACCTTTACTTCTGTGGTCACATTGTCTCTCCTCTCCAGTTTATGTAATGCCCTCTGCCTTTCTCTCTTAAGGACCCTTGAGATGGTTGGCCTGCGTTTCAGGCCAATCCAGGTATTCTAACAGCAGCATATATTTGGGATTCATTACATGGAAAGTATTGGGCTAAGCACATATGTTTATTTAATCCTCATCACCACCCCAAGATGTGGATATAACTGTTACCTCCTTTTACAGATGAAGAAGCTGAGTCTTGGAGAGGCAACATAGTCATGCAGCTGGCAGCCAAGGTCCATCTCTTGGTAACAGGGAAAATTAGGACCAGAAATAACTTTGTACATTTGATAATGGTAGTAGCAGTAGTAGTAGAAGGAACTGGAGCCAAGGCCACCATTGGGCTTCATGCCAACCTGGGCAAGTTTGAAGTCCTAGAAGGAGACTGAAGGCCTATTTGTCTGAAGAATGGTGGTATTCAGTCAGTTCAGTCACTCAGTCATGTCCAACTCTTTGCAGCCCCATGAACTGCAGCACATCAGGCTTTCCTGCCCATTACCAACTCCCGGAGCCTGCTCAAACTCATGTCCATCGAGTCAGTGATGCCATCCAAACATCTCATCCTCTGTCTCCCCCTTCTCCTCCTGCCTTCAATCTTTCCCAGTATCAGGGTCTCCTACAAGTCAGTCTTTGCATCAGATGGCCAGAGTATTGGGGCTTCCACTTCAGCGTCATTCCTTCCAATGAATATTCAGGACTGATTTCCTTTAGGATTGACTGTTTGATCTCCTTGCAGTCCAAGGGACTCTCAAGAATCTTCTCCAACACCACAGTTCAAAAGCATCAATTCTCTGGCGCTCAGCTTTCTTTATGGTCCAACTCTTACATCCATGACTGCTGGAAAAACCATAGCTTTGACTAGATGGACCTTTGTCAGCAAACTAATGTCTCTGCTTTTTAATACATTGTCTAGGTTTGTCATAGCTTTTCTTCCAAGGAGTAAGTGTCTTTTAATTTCAGTCACCATTTGCAGTGATTTTGGAGCCCAAAAAAATAAGTTTGTCACTGTTTCCATTGTTTCCCCATCTATTTGCTGTGAAGTGGTGGGACCAGATGCCATGATCTTTGTTTTTTGAATGTTAAGCTTTAAGCCAGCTTTTTCACTCTCCTCCTTTACCTTCATCAAGAGGCTCTTTAGTTCCTCTTCGCTTTCTGCCATAAGGGCGGTGTCATCTGCATATCTGAGGTTGTTGATATTTCTCCTGGAAATCTTGATTCCAGCTTGTACTTCATCCAGTCCACATTTCGCATGATGTACTCTGCATATAAGTTAACTAAGTAGGGTGACAATATACAGCCTTGATGTACTCCTTTCCCAATTTGGAACCTATTAGACAGCTGTTATTTTGGCTTGTCCAGTATCCTTTCAAGAATCAGCAAGATCTCCATTTTTCTGGTATTGACATCCCAGCTTTCCTTTGGGAAGCTTCCACTTGTCCCATTTGGTTTGGCTCTGGTTCAGATAGGGCTTTCAATTATTTTACCTGGCTTCCCTGACCACAAATGTTGGCACATGTGCCGGTCATCTATTGCTGCATAACTAATTCCTTCAGAACTTAGTGGCTCACAACAGTAAACATGTATGTTTGCATCACAGATTCTACAGGTCAAGAATTTGGAAGCAGCTTAGCTAGGCGGCTCTGGCTCAGGGTGTCTCTGGAGGTAGCAGTTGAGATGTTGGCCAAGACTGCAATCATCTGAGGCCTAGACTAGGGCTAGAGGATCCGCTTCCAAGCTCACTCATGCGGCTATTAGCAGGAAGCCTCAGTTCCTTGCTGTGTATAGGCCAGAGATCTTTATTCCTCACTATGTGGGCCTCTCAGGACAAACAGCCGGCTTCTCCCAGAGGAATGATCCAAGAGAAAGACCCAGAGGAAGTTGCAGGGCCTTTTATAGAAGTATCAGAAGTCACACACTGGTACATCTGCTTTTTTCTTGCACAGACCAGCCTGATACAATGTGGTGGGACGTTACACAAGAGAGTTAATACCAAGAGGTTGGGATAGTTGGGAGCCATCAGGAGGCAGGCTACTGCAGCGCTTGACTTCACCACCACATCCCCTTAGCCCCTGATTGGGTTGAGGGATGGACATATGACTCGAATGAGGCCTGTTAGAATGCATCTCTGAGAATCATATATACAGGTGCTGGGAATGAGAGCCACGCTCATTTTCCTTGACTCTCAAGCTGCAGTGCTATAAGTCTGAAGATTTTGGTGGTCATGTTTTCAACCACATGGAGGAAGCACTTATAAACTGGAAGAGAATGAGGCCAAACAGAGCAAAAAGTAGAACTAATGGTTAGAAACAGATAAAGCCCTGTTAACATCCTGGGGGCCCCTGGATCCATCCATGCCTGAAGTTTATGCCCAAATTTCTCAGTAACACAAGCCTGTTTCTGTTTTAGCTTAAGTCACTTGACTTGGGTTGCTAACTCTTAAATCTGAAAGGGCATGAACCCTGTCACAGCTTGAGGAGACTCGCAGTCACAAACCCATCCTACAGGAACAGAGGATCAAACTTGGTGAAGTGACAGAGCCTGGGCTGTGTGAGGTGTAACTCCTCAAAAGAAACTGAACACACAAATTTCTTCATGGCCTTGATCCCTTAGCACCAGACCTAAGCCCTATGGGTAAAGGAGGAGGATTTTTTTAAGTGGGAAAATGATTTCATTATAAACTCTGTAGGAGTTCTGCACAAAAGCAATCCTGAATGTGTGCCCTTGTGACAAAAAATCACTCCTAGTGGAAGGAGAGGAGAAGGCAATGGCACCCCACTCCAGTACTCTTGCCTGGAAAATCCCATGGATGGAGGAGCCTGGTAGGCTGCAGTCCATGGGGTCTCGAAGCATTGGACACGACTGAGCGACTTCCCTTTCACTTTTCACTTTCATGCGCTGGAGAAGGAAATGGCAACCCACTCCAGTGTTCTTGCCTGGAGAATCCCAGGGACGGGGGAGCCTCGAGGGCTGCTGTCTATGGGGTCACACAGAGTCGGACACGATTGAAGTGACGTAGAAGTAGCAGTGGAAGGAGAGGCATTTTACGGCTTCCGTTCAAAAGAAAATGGAGGTTTTACAGACTAGAGAATCCTGATGCCACAACTGATGCTTTGGTGAGAGGGACTTTCTGGTTGGTGCTCTGAGGCTGAGTGGTCTATAAATGTCCCTGCTAGAGCTGATTGCCTCCCAGACCTGGGAAAGAGAAACATGGTCTCTCTCTGGTAATCTTTCACCAAGTATCACCAAGAAGCCCCTCTGAACTTTCTCTCTCCTAGAGGAAAGCTTGGTCCTCCATCAGCAAAATCTTCATACTCCATCAGGATTTTGTATGTCTCCAGCCCCATCTCTGAGGAGTCTCATTACCTACAAATCCCTGCAAAAGTCTAGGCACAGAACTCTGCCCCTAGTAGATGCTCCAAAAAGACTCATGGGGTGAAGCCTCGAAGGGAAACAAAATATATTTCCCCCAAGTATGCTCCTTTGGCATATGGATTATTTTGAGTTTGTTACTTTTAAGAAACAGCAAAGAAAGCAAATGCTTTGGAAACCCAGTAGAAGTTACCTTCTCATAAGATACGTTTACATTTATAAGGGAAATCTCCATTTGTAAGTGTGTCTCCCTCTCTATAGGGCTTCCCTGGTGGCTCAGTGGTAAAGAATCTGCCTGTCAGTGCAGGAGACATGGGTTCGATCCCTGGGTGGGGAATATCCCCTGGAGAAGGGAATAGCAACCCCCTGCAGTAGTCTTGCCTGGAGAATCCCATGGACAGTGGAGCTTGGTGGGCTACAGTCTATGGGGTCGCAAAGAGTCAGACACGACTGAAGCAACTAACATACACACTCCCTCTTTATACCAGGAAGAGGAGGACTCTTAATCTCTAGAAACTCTTACCAATGGAGAATGCTTGGACTTAAATCTTTATAACATCCTTATCTTTGTTTACTGTGCTTTGCCTGATAACTTACCCCCATCAACATCTTATTTTGTGTTGTTTTTTTTTTTTTTTTTGCTAGAGATGGTATTTAAAGTGATGACTTGGATCATTTACAAGAGTAACTCATTTAGGGGTCTCTCCCATGAATACAAGAGGATATATATTATTAAACTTCTGTTTGTTTTTCTCTTGTTAATATGTCTTATTATAGGGAGGTCTCAGCCAAAAACCTAGAAGAGTAGGGGGAAAACGATTTTTCCTCCCCCAGCAGCCTAATTGAATGAAAATCTCATTTCTGGCACCATCCAATGAAGACATAATAAAAATCAAAACTTTAGATCATTAGAATGCTCAAAGAAATTCTAAAACCCTTATTTAAATGTTCCTAAAGAAATCAAGTTGCCAACATCCGCTGGATCACCGAAAAAGCAAGAGAGTTCCAGAAAAACATCTATTTCTGTTTTATTGACTATGCCAAAGCCTTTGACTGTGTGGACCACAACAAACTCTGGAAAATTCTTAAAGAGATGGAAATACCAGACCACCTGACCTGCCTCTGTATGCAGATCAGGAAGCAACAGTTAGAACTGGACATGGAACAACAGACTGGTTCCAAATAGGAAAAGGAGTACGTCAAGGCTGTATATTGTCACCCTACTTATTTAACTTATATGTAGAGTACATCATGAGAAACGCTGGGCTGGAAGAAGCATAAGCTGGAATCAAGATTGCCGGGAGAACTAGCAATAACCTCAGATATGCAGATGACACCACCCTTATGGCAGAAAGTGAAGAACTAAAGAGCCTCCTGATGAAAGTAAAAGAGGAGAGTGAAAAAGTTGGCTTAAAGCTCAACATTCAGAAAATGAAGATCATGGCATCTGGTCCCATCACTTCATGGCAAATAGATGGGGAAACAGTGGAAACAGTGTCAGACTTTATTTGGGGGGAGGGCTCTAAAATCACTGCAGATGGTGACTGCAGCCATGAAGTTAAAAGATGCTTGCTCTTTTGAAGAAAAGTTATGACCAACCTAGACAGCATATTAAAGAACAGAGACATTACTTTGTCAACAAATGTCTGTCCAACCAAGGCTATGGTTTTTCCAGTGGTCATGTATGGATATGAGAGTTGGACTATAAAGAAAGCTAGCTCCGAAGAATGGATGCTTTTGAACTGTGATGTTGGAGAAGACTCTTGAGAGTCCCTTGGACTACAAGGAGATCCAACCAGTCCATCCTAAAGGAAATCAGTCCTGGGTGTTCTTTGGAAGGACTGATGTTGAAGCTGAAACTCCAGTACTTTGGCCACCTGATGGGAGGAGCTGACTCATTTGAAAAGACCCTGATGCTGGGA
The DNA here is from genome assembly GCA_006408695.1 of Aepyceros melampus. Lineage (NCBI taxonomy): Eukaryota > Metazoa > Chordata > Mammalia > Artiodactyla > Bovidae > Aepyceros > Aepyceros melampus. The sequence continues at coordinate 149,305 of SJXQ01001854.1, read as the reverse complement.
AAGATTGAGGGCAGGAGGAGAAGGGGATGACCAAGGATGAGATGGTTGGACGGCATCACCGACTCGATGGACATGAGTTTGAGTGAACTCCGGGAGTTGGTGATGGACAGGGAGGCCTGGCGTGCTGCAATTCATGGGGTCGCAAGGAGTTGGACATGACTGAGTGACTGAACTGAACTGAAAGAACTTTAAGGCTTTTAAAAAGTTTTCGTATAAAACTTCAGAAGTGTATTAGTGTTATAAAACAAAGCACACCAATGAAACAAATAATCTTGGTTTCCTTTGGGAGAAGAAATCATAAAATACTGTCCACAGTAACCGAACTTTCAGGTGCTTACCACTCTCAGACAATAGATGGCACTGTGAGACAACTATCAGTGACTTTTCTGCCTAGCTAGGAGGAAGTGGGGGAAACAGAACCAAACAGCAACCTGATACTAACTGAACTAACTCTACATCTTTAAGGAGGGTCATTGGGAAAAGGCCCCTGCCCACGTGCAAGTTCTACTCTGCTCTATCCGTAAACTATTCGAATGTGGTCCTGAGACCAGGGGCCTTGGTGTCATCTGAGAGCTTGTTCAGTTCAGTTCAGTAGCTCAGTCATGTCTGACTCTTTGCAACCCCATGAATCGCAGCACGCCAGGCCTCTCTGTCCATCACCATTCCCCGGAGTTCACTCAAACTCATGTCCATCGAGTTGGTGATGCCATCCAGCCATCTCATCCTTGTCCCCTTCTCCTCCTGCCCCCAATCCCTCCCAGCATCAAAGTCTTTTCCAATGAGTCAACTCTTCGCATGAGGTGGCTGAAGTACTGGGTTTCAGCTTTAGCATCATTCCTTCCAAAGAACACCCAGGGCTCATCTCCTTTAGAATGGACTGGTTGAATCTCCTTGTAGTCCAAGGGACTTTCAAGAGTCTTCTCCAACACCACAGTTCAAAAACATCAATTCTTCAGCACTCCTCTTTCTTCACAGTCCAACTCTCACATTCATACATGACTACTGGAAAATCCATAGCCTTGACTAGACAGACCTTTCTTGGCAAAGTAATGTCTCTGCTTTTCAATATGCTATCTAGGTTAGTCATAACTTTTCTTCCAAGGAGTAAGCGTCTTTTAATTTCATGGCTGCAGTCCCCATCTGCAGTGATTTTGGAGCCCCCAAAAATAAAGTCTGATACTGTTTCCACTGTTTCCCCATCTATTTGCCATGAAGTGATGTGACCAGATGCCATGATCTTCATTTTCTGAATGTTGAGCTTTAAGCCAACTTTTTCACTCTCCTCTTTTACTTTCATCAAGAGGTTTTTTACTTCTTCACTTTCTGCCATAAGGGTGGTGTCATCTGCATATCTGAGGTTATTGCTAGTTCTCCCAGCAATCTTGATTCCAGCTTGTACTTCTTCCAACCCAGCGTTTCTCATGATATACTCTGCATATCAAGGCTATGGTTTTTCCAGTGGTCATGTATGGATGTGAGAGTTGGACTGTGAAGAAGACTGAGCACTGAAGAATGGATGCTTTTGAACTGTGGTGTTGGAGAAGACTCTTGAGAGTCCCTTGGACTGCAAGGAGATCCAACCAGTCCATTCTGAAGGAGATGAGCCCTGGGTGTTCTTTGGAAGGAATGATGCTAAAGCTGAAACTCCAGTACTTCAGCCACCTCATGCGAAGAGTTGACTCATTGGAAAAGACTTTGATGCTGGGAGGGATTGATTGGAGAAGACTCTTGAGAGTCCCTTGGACTGCAAGGAGATCCAACCAGTCCATTCTGAAGGAGATGAGCCCTGGGTGTTCTTTGGAAGGAATGATGCTAAAGCTGAAACTCCAGTACTTTGGCCACCTCATGCGAAGAGCTGACTCATTGGAAAAGACTCTGATGCTGGGAGGGATTGGGGGCAGGAAGAAAAGAGGACGACAGAGAATGAGATGGCTGGATGGCATCACTGAGTCAATGGACATGAGTTTGAGTGAACTCCGGAGAATGGTGATGGACAGGGAGGCCTGGCGTGCTGCGATTCATGGGGTCGCAAAGAGTCGAACACGACTGAGCGACTGAACTGATCTGAACTGAACTCTGCATAGAAGTTAAATCAGCAGGATGACAATATACAGCCTTGACGTACTCCTTTTCCTATTTGGAACCAGTCTGTTATTCCATATCCAGTTCTAACTGTTGCTTCCTGACCTGCATATAGGTTTCTCAAATGTGCAATCTCAGACTCAGACCCCTTGAGAGAGAATACACTTCTTGGGCCATGTCTTCTTAACTGACAAAAGCTTTGGAAAATTTTTCAGTTATGTACCAGTACAGATGTTCATCCATGTTACAATACAAAGCAAAGCAAACCAAAATGATGTTTGTCCCCTTTAAGAAAAAAAAAAAATCCTGTTCTTGTAAAATAAGCATTAAAGGAACTGGTGGTGCTTCCCACTTTTAGGCAACAGATGGCACTATGGGACAACACTAAAAGTCACTCTTTTTCCTGTAGCCGGGAGGAAGTCCTGGAAACTGGCAGGATGGAACACAGGAGTCTTCTGCTAGATGTGAACCTATTTAAAATCTACATCTCCAAAGTTAGAAGATTAGGAACTCTTCTGAATGAGGAAAAATAAAACAAGCTTGTGAAGGAAGTGGTGAAGAAGACAAGGGCTTTCCTGTCGAAGGAGAGAAAAAAATTGCCTTTATGTGTCAGAAAGCTCTGAAATTGTCTCTTTAAAATTCATTGTTAGAACTCAGTTCTAACTGGAGTTAGTTTTAAGCACTAACTCCAGTGCTTAAAACACAAATGTCTTTAGGAGGCAATACATTTCACCATCCTAATGCCTTTCTGGGCATTAATTTGTCACCTTGCTTTGTAATAAAGGTCACTCCCCAGCAGCAAAAGAACTCCCCCACACCTCTAGTAAGAATTACTTCGGTTCCTTTCAAGTTCCCCGTCTCTTTCTCACAGGGTCTGGTTGATTCAATTACTATAATGGCACAATGAATATACCTCAAAAATAGATTTCTACCTCATTAGATAGAAAAAGTTACATTAGAACAGATAAGATACAATATGCTACTGCTGCTACTAAGTCACTTCAGTTGTGTCCGACTGTGCGACCTCTTGGACAGCAGCCCACCAGGCTCCCTTGTCCATGGGATTCTCCAGGCAAGAATACTGGAGTGGGCTACCATTTCTTTCTCCAAGATACAATATGATATTTTTGCAAAAATTTAAAGTATGCAATTACAGAAATATACATATATCATTAAAAGTACAAGCATTCATGGAAATGAGTAGAGTGGTGACCTCTGGAGAGAAAGGAGGAGGGGGCAGGCTTTTTTTTTTTTTTTTTTTTAGCCCGGGCCATGGCAGTGAGAACCCAGAATCCTAACCACTAGCAACCAGGGGATTCCCAAAGAGGCAGGCTTTAATTGTTCCACATTTTGTTAAATATTAGCATCTGTTAAATCTGGGTGTTGGTTGCCATGTGGTTGTTATACTGATGTCTTTACTCTCCATATATTTGAAATATTAAAAATTTTAACAATGTTATCTACTATGCAAAGGCATAAAATATAACTTTTTATGTTATGTGAGTGCTTGTTTGGTGCTGACCATACAAAGCCGAAGAGAAAACTGACAATGCGACACGCCAGTGCAAGACATCTAGTGATAGCAGTAGAAGAGTAATTCTCAAATGACTACTTTAGAGATGACTGGAAGAGGGAGGGAGCGCTAAGAAGAGTCTAGGAGAAATTCGTGGAGAGTGGAATGGAATGGGGTCTTGATGCCGCCTGGGATCTGTGTAGTGGGTCGGAAGAGGGTTAGCACTCCGAACAATGAAAACAGAATGTCTCAAATCACAGCGGTCACAGAGTGACCTGGATGGCCGGCAGAGGGTTGGGTAAGTCAGAAGTTCTGGCCAGGGTGGCAACCTGGTTGGGGCAGGACCCCATTAAGTCTGAAGCTTACCCCCAGCTGGCTCATTCTGCTCATGCCTCTACCTGCCAGGGAAGGAGCAGCCTACAAAAGGCCTCCACAGTCCCTTGAAGAGCCTGGATCTTTCTTTGCAGAGCATGAGCAGTCCTAGTTTTCTTAGCCACGTAGTGACAGGATCCAAGCTGTAATTTAGACAGGTCAGCTTGGCATCTCCACACAGGGTGGACTGGAGGGGAGAGATAGCCAGAGGCAGGAGACCCTGTTCAGAGGTCAAAGTCATTGTTGAATGACACAAGGAGACCATGAACTGAATTATGATCATGGCCCCAGGAGTGAAAATAGGGAAGAAATGAAAAGAAACTGGGAAATTATTGACAGAACTCACAACTGTACATCCAGAAGACTAAAGAGAAATTGAAAAGGGCTCCAAGGGTTGGGAGAATAGTGATGCCCTTAAGGACAGTAAATGGCACTGGGAGGCACAGGAAGATTTGGGAAAGATTAGAGGAAATTAATTTGTATAAATTTTGAGACTAAAATGATATTTAAGTGACCATTACATTAAACAGGAGATTTGGGGCCGGGGGCTTGGGAGGCAAGCTGTTGATTCAGATTTGGGAGCAGTCTTAGAAGCCATGGGATTGTATATACTTCGTGCGATGAATGATTAAGAGAAAAAGACGGTACACTAACAGCCTTTTCTTGGAGATTAAGGAATAGGAAGATACAAGGAACCAGGGAACAGTAAACAGGTGAACTGCATCAAAGGGAGAAGCAGATAGTGGAGAGAGTGTGGCCTCTAAGGTCATGCTGATCTGTGCAAGAGCAGAGCCAGGTTTCCATGGGCTTTGCCATTGCTTGACCACCTAGTGTCCTTTGAACAGGACAGAATCAAGTCCAGAAGAGCTTCTGATGGTCCTAACTTTCTCTTAGCTCTGGCCACTTGCAGATGCACAGGGGAACCTAGATTCTTGGACAATCTTTAGCTCTCTTAGGAAGCTGTCATTTTCCCGGTCCTCTTACTTCTTGTCTACCTTGAAATGGCACTAATAATTAAGGGTGTCTTCCTCTGAAATCCCATGGCACATTTCTTGCCTCTCCATTGGCCATCAAATAAATCCATCCAAAGAAGATTCTGAAGTCACACACCTAAGTTTGAATCTGGGCTTCATCAGTTACTACCTATGACCTGGAGTGCATTCTTGAACCTGCCATGTTTGATTTGTTTTGTATCCTGGGGTCCGAACACAGTGACTAATGCAGTTGTTATTGAGTTAGATCAAATTTTGCAAAATTCCTGGCTCCACACGTCACTTCTGCTTTGCCTGCATATTTCCATTCTGTCCACAGCATGATATTTGCAGCAGTAAGGCAGGGAATATTGACTACATGTTCAAAAAGGAAGCAAGTAAAATACAAAGAAAAATGGGATGGTAGCTAGAGGAAGCAGTGACAGGCTTTTCCAAAATAATGAAGACCCGTGTGTCACTGAAGAAAGGAGGAAAGAACCAATGTAGGTTAAAGAGCTGGAAAGGGAAGTAGTCTTACAGGCTTGGTAAATGGGAAGAGGGCAGGGGGTAGGGAGGACTTAAATCACAAGTGCCAAGAGAAAAGAGTTTGCCTCTCTTTTATTAAAAATTTTAAAAATTTCTTTGGAAGCAGTAAAAATCATCTTAAATAGCAATTAACAGTAATTAGCTGAGAACAACCATCATGTCAAATATATTAATTACTTAAACAGATCCTGGACTGAATCCTTGAAGTCTTTGTGCACAAACTGATAAAGGTATATGTGCTTATGTTATACATGTATGCCCAAAACAGACTTAACTAATACATCAACTTGAGTGTTTCTATCTAGAAATTTTATTCAAGGGAACTTCAGAGAAGCTAAATGAGCTACTGAACTCACCACTTCACTTAGATGAGTAAACTGAGGCATGAAGTACTTAAGTAACTTGTCCAAGGTCAGCTGGGAAGTGGCTGAGCTGAAATTTAAACTATGGTCTTAACCACTCTTGTTATTTTGTTCCTAGATCGTGTATGACTCTGTGACCCCATGGACTGTAGCCCTCCATGCTCCTCTCCCCATGGAATTCTCCAGGCAAAAATACTGCAGTCGGTTGCCATTTCCTTCTCCAGGGGATCTTCCCGACCCAGGAACCACTCTACTGCCATTATAAAAATGAATATCTTAGACACACCTTGACCATGATCCTGGATCCTTCTCCCTTGTTCCTGCCTTGCTCTTCATCCAAGTTTGGTCTCCCTCTGATGTGTAACTCTCAGTCTTACAAGATCCTGTCCCTGACCTGTAGAACAAATGTCTGTACTTGGTCTTTCTACTGGAGTCTCTGGGGACTCTGATTAGATTTGTCCCCTGGCTCTACATCACCCACGTTGCTCCAAACAGGAACCTGGTCCAGTTCTCAGGTTCTAAACCTACTGGCTGTCCTTTGCACCCAGCCTCCCAAGGTCCCACCTTTTACCTTCCACCTCAGTTCACCTGAACACCCAAGTTGGGATGGGGGAAAGTTCATAGCAGCTCCAAGTTTAGACCCTTGCCCCAGCGTGACCCTCTTCAAGGGATTTGGAGATCTGGGGACTTGGTATCTGGGCAGAGGCAGTTTTCAGCTGAGGCCAAGAGATGGAGGTAGAGAGAGATTAAATAATTCAGGTTAGAGTGGTGGGGAATAGGCTCACAGAGAAGTAGAGTCTCATCAGGGATGAGGTGGGCGGGACAAGCTGAGTGAAGTCAAGTCAGAGATGAAAACAGAAGCAGTGATGACAGGTGACAGGTGTGAAAAGCTGAGTCAGAGAGACACATTCCTAAGAAAAGTTGTAGGTGATCATGGGAGGCCTCAGCCCATGCTTGGTGATCGCTTCGTGGTCGGCTCGCTGAGCATGAGTCTTCTAGCCTCCTAGACAAAGACTGTAAGTTTCGGCAGGTATGGCCTCTGTGAAAACCTGATGAAAAATATGAACTGTTTCCTCAGAAAGGCAGAGGGGTGCACAAGATCAACCCATATTCTGCATGTAATTTTTCAGGAGCCATAGACACCCCCCAAGCCCCGCTGGAAATGAATTCACAGACCTCAGATTAAGAATCCCTGCTCTAGAACTTTTTTTTTTTATTGACGGGAAGTCATTGGAAGGTCTTATTTATTCATGTATGTATTTAAGTTTATTTATTTTTATTGAAGTATAGCTGATTTACGTACTGGAAGGTTTTAAACATGCAAGTGGAAAAGTCTGGTATACATAAATATTTTTAATTTAAATTTTTAAATTTGAAATATAATTGGGTATATGAGTTTGAGGTATACAAAGTAATGATTTGTATATGTTACAAAATAATCACCAAAATAAATCTATGGAACTTTTTACTTGGCCCTCTTTTGTTATTGAAATTTAAGTACTTTACTTCCATAAATTGGAGAATTTTTCTTCTCTTTTCTTTTCTCTTTTGACCCTGCCACACAGCTTGCAGGATCTTTGTTCCCCAACCAGGGATCAAAGTGACAATGAAGAGTTGTAACCGCTGGACTGCCGGGCAATGCCCGAGAACTTTGGAGTCAGGAGTGTTATCAGCAAGCTAGTGCTTCCCAGCCCCCTCACATCACTACTGAGGAGGCTATACTGAGGTACAGAGAGGTGTGCTCACAAACCTTCTTTGAAAATGGCATGGCCTTTCTACCATACTGTTTTCTGCCATTTCCCCTTGTCTTTAACTCCCATGGAGGAGGAAGAAGGAGGAGCAGATGGCTTGAAAGTGCTCTGGGAAACTTCAGAGATATTTTTGTATAACGTGGGTGTTATGGATTGAATTGTGTTCTCCCCTCAAAATTCATATGTTGAAGCCGTAACCTCACCCCACCTCACCCCCGCTCTGGTACCTCAGAATGTGACCTTTTGTGGGATACGGTCATGCGATATAATTGGTTAAGATGAGGTCATGCTGGAGTGGGCTCCTAACCCAAAGTGGAAAATCTTGGACATAGACACACAGGGAGAACGCCAGGGGAACATGGAGACAGAGAATGGAGTGAAGCGGCTACAATCCAGGGAATACCAAGGATTGCCCGCAGAAGCCAGGGAGTGAAGAGGCTCCTCCCTCACAGCTCTCAGAAGGAACCATGCCTGCTGCTGACATCTTGACTTCGGGCCTCTAGTCTCCAGGACTGTGAATCAGTGAACTTCTGTTGTTTAAGTCCCTTGGTCTGCAGTGCTTGGTTAGCACGGCCCTGGCACATGAATATGGAGGGGCCAGTATGTACTTCTTTTGTCTGGGCACAGTATTCTCAATACATGCCCTGACTACTGGGTCTTATAGGCAATGGCATGAGCATCTTTGGTGAAGATGAGGTGGGAAGGAAGGGACAGGAAGTATGCTGAGGTCGTCATACAGACCAGCTGCCTGTGGTCAAAGAAGGCAGGTTTGCTTGTTTAGGATAAAGCAGACTTCAGAGCTGGGAGATGATGAGAAATTACGCCAGAGAGTGGAACAAGGTGTTCAAATATCTCAGAGTAAAGGAGATGGTGTTTAGATAGATTTGGTCAAGGGCTACAGTCCATGGAGTCTCAAAAGAATTGGACACGACTTAGCAACTAAACAGCAACAATATCAGGAAAACAGGGGTCTTGTGGTGGGAGACTTGAATGCCACAAATAATCTCTTCAACGCTCACCATCATGAAAGCCCATTTAAATAAACGTTGTTTAGTTGCAGTCATGTCCAACTCTTTTGCGACCCCATGGCATGCACTGTAGTCTGCCAGGCTCCCTGTCCATGGGATTTCCCAGGCAAGAATACTGGAGTGGGTCACCTTTTCCTTCTCCAGAGGATCTTCCTGACCCAGGGATCGAACCTGCACCTCCTGTATTGGTAGGCAGATTTTTTTTACCGCTGAGCCACTGGGGAAGCCCAATTTAAATAAATACCAGTCTAAATAAATACAGTGCGTTGATGTAAACATACAATTTTTACAGAATCTTGCCTAGACCAATTTGTTGCCCTAAGCCCTTTGTATTAGTTTGCTAGGGCTGTTGTAACAAAGTAACACAGACTGGGTGACTCAAACAACAGAAATTTATTTTCTCAAAGTTTTGGAAAGTCCAAGATCAAGATGTCAGCGGGTTTGGTTTCTCATGAGGCCTCTCTCCTTGGCTTGCAGACGACTATCTTCCTGTGTCCTCTCACTCACAGCCTTTCCTCTGTGCATGTACATTCCTGGCGTCTCTTCCTTTTATTTGAAGGATACCAGTCCTATTGGATTCAAACCCACCCTAAGGGCTTCATTTAACCTTATTTACCTCTTTAAAGGACCTATCTCCAAATACAATTACACTAAGAATCAGGGCTCCAATATATGAGTTTTGATTTAACTCAATTCCTTCCATGGTACCCCCTCATGTGAAAAAGTCTGAGGCTGTCCTTGTAACGAAGAGAAAGCTGGAGAATGGCAAGACATATGGCTGATTTAATATTACTGTGGAAAAGTGAGCAAGAAGAGAAGATTGAACTGGGGGTTGAAGGATTTAGTCAGAAAGGGAGACCATCATATAGGTTAAGTGTTATAGAGAGATTTTTAAAAGGTATTGAGTAGAGAATGAGATTGAGAAATTCAAGGCACTTATATGATAGGAGAGATACTGTGAGTGAGAAGGAGAAAACTAGATTATAATTACTGTGGGATTTGAAAATTGGGCCTGCTTTGGTACTCTCTCAGATATTTCAGTGAAGCTTAGTTCCTTTTGAAGGCTAAGCTCTGCTGCTTCGAATGGCATTCAGTATGGAGACCGGACTATGTGAGGCACTGACTTTTCTGTGGGTTACACAAGAAGCAAAGGGCAGAAGTCTGGAAAGAGAGTGTGAGGTCAGGGTTTTGTCTATGATTTGTACATTTTTATGACTTAATTATCTGAGTAACGGATACCACTACAACTGGATGCTTTCAACAGGAAAAATGCAAAAAAAAAAAAAAAAGAGTAGATGAAACATTAAATATAGACAGAGGATTTCCCAGATGGTGTCAATTTGGCACTATTGCTCCCTCAAATTGTTTAACTATGACTAAGTCTTTTCCCCACTTTGACATTTTGAAGGAAACCTTTTGGAACCATATTTAATCTGAAATAGAGGCAAAGAAGCCTTTTAGGGGCTGAGTAAATATAGGCTTGGTTGCAGTTATTTCAGTGGTAGTCACATTATGGTAATAAAACCTGATTCTTGTTGAGTTCTAGCTAATCAAAGGAAGATACAATTATGAGGAAACCAAGACTTAAAGAGGGGAAGTTACTTGTTCAGAGTCACCCTGCTGGTAAGTAACAGAGCTCAGAGCAAGCTGAGGGCATGTGTGTATAGTCTGAGTGCACTACTGCAGGAGTAGGCCTGCAGACTGACTCCCTATGTTATGTGTTCTGTCTATAGAAATTTGCTACAGCTTAATGAATGAAGAAACAATGCATATTATCTGTATGTTTCTGTAAAAGTGTGTTTCTGTAAAAAGTGTGTTGAAGATTCTGACTCGGAATGCCAGAGATCCAACTCCCTATGGGCCCTCCTTTTCTCCCCCACCTATCTGTTAGGGTAGCAGAAGTAGACATTCACTAACACCAGGTGCAGGTGGAAGCTTCTAGGCCTGGGAGTAGTCGTATACAATACAGTAAGTGGTCAGGAATGGGCTGAGAGGTGGGCTGTGAGCAGGCCTGGGAGATAGTAGGGAATTGTAACAGAGCACTTTATGGGGAATGGGAGGCTCCCCAAACTTTCTCCTGGTTTTTAGCTGGACCCAGTGATGGTCCACCTGCTTCCCTTCCTCATACTACCAACTGATGCTTCCAATAACTTCCTTTCTTCCCTGGTCTGTTCTGGAACAGCACGTGGCTTCCATGTTTCTGTTTTATAATCCCATCCCTGAAGCAAGCACTTCACAGTGTAGAAATTTAGTCTACTTTAGAAGAACTGTCAGACTTTGACTGTCCTGCATTTTATCTTAAGAGCTATAAGGATCCCTTTTGGTGACAAGTTGGATAAAGCCTGAGGCCACTTGTAGGCAGATGGTTGAGAAATGATGGTCATTGCTGTGACCAGTACATCTCCCAAGCGGAAGGTTTGAGTGGCACAGAAGGGCCACTAGCCCCAAAATATCACATTAGATTACATTTTTTAAAAGGGAAGGTGCAGGTTTGAAAGGCTTTTCCGTTTGAAGATTCCTCTGAGAGCAGTGATACTTTAGACATTCTCTTAGCAGAGTTGCCTAGTGATAGTGGAGCTTTTGGATTAATGGAAAAGCTTGTACTGATATCTTTTAAATTATAAAGTGTCCTTCCATTCCTCATTTCCTGTTCCACTTTCTCTATTGGATAAGAGATGAATTTTTAGTGAAAAAATAAAAATGAGACTTGTCACAGGTTGGGTTTCTTTGGAAGCAGACTCTAAATGGACACAGAGAATATTAGGTTTATTAGCAAATGTCTTTGGTGTCAACTCCTGTGAAAGGGAGAGGCAGGAAACTGGGCAGAGGGAAAAGTCTCTGTGTCATACAGGCCCAAACACAGCCTCAGAAAGTTCTGGAGCTTTGTTTTCAATTGGGCCAAGATGGCCAGGCCTGTATAACCTTACACCCATCAGTGCTTGGATGCTGGCCACCTGGGCCAGGCAACTTTTTGCAGCTGAGGCAACTCCTTGTGCCAATGGCACTCCCAGCTGTTGGGGCAGCAAGGCCATCACTGAAAGCAGCTTGGCATGGTGCACCAATGTGTCATATTATGATATTCAGATTAAAAATAGATGATAACTAGGAATTTACAGTGTAAAATAAAAATAAAAAAGCATACCTCCTTAAAGTGCTGTTCTCATCTGCACAGATTCATTCAGCAGGAGGAGCAACAGAGTGCAGTCTACAGGCCAACAGGTTCCTGTACCTGTGGCTGAGTACAGAAGCTGGGCTAAGACCAAGGACTTTTCATTTGACCATGGCCATTCTTTCCATCTACCATGGCAACTCCAGCAGACATGCCATGGCAATCAGGAAAAAGAAAAGCCTGCCTCTCTTGACTTATTTTTAAGAAAAGAAGCAAATTCATTTATTTATCCTGAATTTAAAAGCAATTTACATTTACTGTAAAAAAAATTGCATAGTGCAAAAGGAATAGAACAGTGGGAAAATCACCCATGACCCCAACGATCAGAGTAATTGTTAGCATTTTAGCATATATTTCCCCTAATCTTCTCTGAAATATATGTGTGTATATATGTGTTGCTAGAGCCAGACATCCTGGAATGCAAAGTCAAGTGGGCCATAGGAAGCATCACCACGAACAAAGCTAGTGGAGGTGATGGAATTCCAGTTGAGCTACTTCAAATCCTAAAAGATGATGCTGTGAAGATGCTGCACTCACTATGCCAGCAAATCTGGAAGGCCCAGCAATGGCCACAGGACTGGAAAAGGTAAATTTTCACTCCAATACCAAAGAAAGGCAATGCCAAAGAATGTTCAAATTACTGCACAATTGCACTCATCTCACACGCTAGCAAAGTAATGCTCAAAATCCTCTAAGTCAGGCTTCAACAGTACGTGAACTATGAACTTCCAGATATTCAAGCTAGATTTAGAAAAGGCAGAGGAACCAGAGGTCAAATTGCCGACATACATTGGATCATTGAAAAAGCAAGAGAGTTCCAGAAAAACATCTACTTCTGCTTTATTGACTAAGCCAAAGCCTTTGACTGTGTGGATCACAACAAACTGTGAAAAATTCTTAAAGAGATGGGAATACCAGACTATCTGTCCTGCCTCTTGAGAAATCTGTATGCAGGTCAGGAAGCAACAGTTAGAACTGGACATGGAACAACAGACCGTTTCCAAATCAGGAAAGGAGTACGTCAAGGCTGTATATTGTCACCCTGCTTATTTAACTTATATGCAGAGTATATCATGCGAAATGCTGGGCTGGATGAAGCACAGCTGGAATCAAGATTGCTGGGAGAAATATCAAATCAGATATGCAAATGATACCACTCTAAAGCAGAAAGCAAAGAGGAACTAAAGAGCTTCTTGATGAAGGTGAAAGAGGAGAGTGAAAAAGTTGGCTTAAAACACAACATTCAGAAAACTAAGATCATGGCATCCGGTCCCGTCACTTCATGGCAAATAGATGGGGAAACAGTGGAAACAGTGACAGACTTCATTTTCTTGGGCTCCAAAATCACTGCAGATAGTGACGGCAGCCATGAAATTAAAAGCTTGCTCCTTGGAAGAAAAGTTATGACCAAGCTAGACAGCATATTAAAAAGCAAAGACATTACTTTGCCAACAAAGGTCCATCTAGTCAAAGCTATGGTTTTTCCAGTAGTCATGTATGGATGTGAGAAATGGACTATAAAGAAAGCTAAGCACTGAAGAATTGATGCTTTTGAACTGTGGTGTTGGAGAAGACTCTTAAGAGTCCATTGGACTGCATGGAGGTCCAACCAGTCCATTCTTAAGCGAATCAGTCCTGAATATTCAGTGGAAAGACTGATGTTGAAGCTGAAACTCCAATACTTCGGCCACCTGATGCGAAGAGTTGACTCATTGGAAAAGACCCTGATGCTGGGAAAGATTGAAGCCGGGAGGAGAAGGGGAAGATAGAGGATGAGATGGTTGGATGGCATCATTGATTCCATGGACATGAGTTTGAGTAAACTCTTGGAGTTGATGGACAGGGAAGCCTGGTGTGCTTCAGTCCATGGGGTCACAAAGAGTCAGACATGACTGAGTGACTGAACTGAACTGAACTGATATGTGCTGCAAGCCGGGAGGAGAAGGGGAAGATAGAGGATGAGATGGTTGGATGGCATCATTGATTCCATGGACATGAGTTTGAGTAAACTCTTGGAGTTGATGGACAGGGAAGCCTGGTGTGCTTCAGTCCATGGGGTCACAAAGAGTCAGACATGACTGAGTGACTGAACTGAACTGAACTGATATGTGCTGCTGCTAAGTCACTTTAGCCGTGTCCGACTCTTTGTGATGCTATGGACTATAGCCTGCCAGGCTCCTCTGTCCATGGGATTCTCCAGGCAAGAATACTGGAGTGTGTTTCCATGCTCACCTCAGGGGATCTTCACAATCCAGGGATCGAACCCGAGTCTTCTTATGTCTCTCGCACTGCAGACAGATTCTTTACCACTAGTACCACCTGGCAAGCTCGTGTGTGTGTGTGTGTGTGTGTATAAAATATACACATCTCCCCTCCCCAGTAGCTGAACTCATGCTGGACTTAAAGGAAGCATCAGTATGTTGTGATTAAGAACATGAACTCTGAATGCAGAAAAATCTGGTTTGAATTCTGTCCCTGCCACTTATTAGTGGTAAAACTTTCATTCATTCAAAAAATAACTATTACATGGCACTGGAAATATGAGGGTAAAAAAGAGAGATACAGCCTTTTGTTCATGAACTCACATGGTAACCTTTCTTAAAGTCTTCATTCTCTCACCTGGAAAGAGGAGATAAATAATACCTACTCCATAAGGCTTCTGTGAGAATGATCTTGTTAAATGAGATCATGTATGTGAAATGCCTACATATAGTAATTGCTCAAAATTTAGTAGTTATTATCATGTATGTTTTGCTCTTTTTCACTGAACATTATGTCATGGTTTCCCCATATTGTGTCACCATGGGATTCCAGAGGATCTCACTGATTCTCATGAGATCAATGAAAATATAGATGCTTAGGAGCACAGTGTTCAGAACTCCAGCAACTCGGCAGCTTAGCCCTTCTGGGTTCAGGGGAACACTGTTAGCCCTTCTGCTTTCCAGTCCAGAGGGTAAGGCTTTCTGAACCAATAATCTCTAGATAGCCTCATCTGCCTTTCACTTCTTCCACCCTTCCATCTCTTTCTTTAGAGATGCCTGCCAGTGAGTTCTTTTTGTTTGGTATATCTAGAGTAGGTTCTGTTTTCCTGTTTGGATATAAAAGAGACAAACATTGTTTCATTTTGGCTTCCAACTTTAAAAGTAATTCTAAGGGGAGTTCCCTAGTGGTCCAGTGGTTAGGACTCAACGCTTTCACTGCAGTGGCTTGGGTTCAATCCTTGATCCAGGAGCTAAAATCTTGCAAGCCAAGCGGCATGCCCCCCACCCCAGAAAAAAAGTAACTCTAAGAAGTAGATGAACATCCATTCAGTTCAGTTCAGTCACTCAGTCCTGTCTGACTCTTTGTGACCCCATGGACCGCTGCACTCCAGGCCTCCCTGTCCATCACCAACTCCTGGAGTTTACCCAAACTCATGTCCATTGAGTCGGTGATGCCATCCAACCATCTCATCCTCTGTCGTCCCCTTCTCCTCCTGCCCTCAATCTTTCCCAGCATCAGGATCTTTTCAAATGAGTCAGCTCTTCACATCAGGTGGCCAAAGATAGTTGCAAAAAGAATTTGACTTGAAAAATATGGCAAATGGGGAAAAGTTGCAATAGTGAACAGGCATGTAGGTCAATAAACAAAGGATTTAGCACCTGAAAAGCTGTTCTAAGAATTTGATCATTAATTTACCATCTGCACTGAGAAAAGAAGAAGAGGAAATTTCCTCCAAGTCAGAGAATCAGATTCTTTTTTTTAGGAAAAGCTTCCTTATCATAAAGCAGAGGTCAACTTTATGTATCCTTTTGTGTCTGGTTTCTTACATAATGTCTTGAAGTTTCATACACCACTGTAGTATATATCAGTATTTCTTTTTTTTTTTTTCCCCGAACACTATTCCAGTCTGCTGCTGCTAAGTCACTTCAGTCGTGTCCGACTCTGTGCGACCCCAGAGACAGCAGCCCACCAGGTTCCCCCGTCCCTGGGATCTCCAGGCAAGAACACTGGAGTGGGTTGCCATTTCCTTCTCCAATGCAGAAAAGTAAAAAGTGAATGTGAAGTCACTCAGTCGTGTCCGACCCTTAGCGACCCGATGGACTGCAGCCTACCAGGCTCCTCCATCCATGGGATTTTCCAGGCAAGAGTACTGGAGTGGGGTGCCATTGCCTTCTCCAATGGAGGTATCAACTTTCGTTTATCCATTCATCTTTTTATTTTAAATTTTGACCACACCCCATAGCATTTGGGATCTTAGTTCCTCCACCAGGGATCAAACCTGTGCCCCCTGCATTGGGGGTCAGAGTCTTAACCACTGGACTGCCAGGGAAGTCTCTATCCATTCATCATTTGATGGACATTTGGGTTGTTCCCACTTTTTGACTATTGTACACAATGCTGGTAGTCTCACTAGATCTTGGAATTTTATAATGAGAGGCTTTTCTTCTATATTACTGGTTGGTTGATTGATTACTTCACTGTTAAAATGTAAACTGCCAGGAAAGATTACACAGAACACAGCCATTAACAGCCATTTATAGGCTTGTTTCAATGAATTTATCAGGTGTTTTCTTCAGAGCTTCTTTTGAAAGGGAGAGGGTAGCAGAGCACTGGGTATACTGAATTTGAGATGGTGTGGAGGGTGGGAAAAGGAGCAGAAGGGGGGAGTGGCATCCATAAAATGAACACTATTCCTTGAACTTGCCTTGTTTAAATGCATTCATTTTAAAGCTTCCCAAGGAGGCAAAGATATTGCAACCATTCAATTGGTATGTTTACTTAGATACTCTTCTTTTAAAAAGATTTTTTTTTCTGTGCTGTTTACAGGATCTTAGTTCCCTGACCAGGGATTGAACCTGAGCCCTCTGCAGTGAAAGCAGACAGAGTCCTAACCACAGGATCACCAAGGAATTCTCTAGTTAGATGCTTTTTCCTTGGAAGCCAGTTAATAGACAACAAAAAAAAACACATTGAAATTGCCTATCCACACATTGTAACTTTTATAGTAGTGAAATGATTAGTGAGAAAACAAATTTAGGTTTTTATTTGGTTAGTCTATGCAGTGTTTCCAGGAATTGACTGCCTTATTTATGAATGAGTAAAGTACCAGATTATTTTTCTTTCTTTTCTTATTTTTACTTTTTGATTATGTCCATGTTCATTAGCAGTTTGGAGGAGAATAAGAAGGAAAATAATAGCTTATTATTAAGCTATTGGGTGCTCCATTTGTGTATCCTCACTGTGATATATATATAGTGTTTTCGATATTATAGGCTTTCATTAATCTCTGTTGAATGGATGAACTAGCAATTTTCATGAAAAAAAAGTTTAATATGTGAGAAACCAACAAAATTGGTTTAAGTGGATGTCAATTGGTTGCAAAATCTTTGTCTCGTGCTAGTACAGTAATATAGTTGTTCTCTTTGAAGGCAGTGTGAGTATATGCACATATTGTTTGTCTTGGGCACTGTGTCATTCATCTATTGCTGCATAACAACCTACCCCTAAATTCAGTGAATTCCAATTATTTACTTTGATCATGAATCTTAAATTGAGCAGGGCTTAGTGCGGACTGGTGGTCTCTTCCCTGATAGCTCAGTTGGTAAAGAATCTGCCTGCAATACAGGAGACCTCGGTTCTATTCCTGGGTTAGGAAGATTCGCTGGAGAAGGGATAGGCTACCCACTCCAGTATTCTTGGGCTTCCCTTGTGGCTCAGCTGGTATAAAGAATCAGTCTGCAATGTGGGAGACCTGGGTTCGATCCCTGGGTTGGGATGTTACCCTGGAGAAGGGAAAGGCTACCCACTCCAGTATTCTGACCTGGAGAATCCTGTGGACTGTATAGTCCGTGGGGTCACAGAGTCAGACACAACTGAGTGACTTTCACATCACTTTCACATAAGCTGGGGTGACTCTCCTGGGGCTGGAGGATACAATCCAAAAGTGACTCACTCACATACATGGTTAAGTTGGGACCGGCTATTGGTTCTTCTCCAGACTGACCTCTTTATAGGGTGATTTGGGTTCCTTCACTGAGAGTGGCTAGAGAAAAACAATGAGCACCCTGAAGATTCAAGCAGGAGAAACACTGCTTTTTAAATATATATTGCCTTTTATAACATAGTATTGGAAATCACACAATGGCCCTTTCACCTCAGTTACAAGTCAGCCTAAATTCAAAGGGAGGGGACATAGACCCCCACCTCTCGATGGGAAGAGTGTGAAAAACACATTGTAAGGAGGACATATAGGATGGGAGATGTTGTTGTGGCCATTTTGGAAAATACAGTTTGCCATAAGGATTATTTGTGACCCTTCCCTACACCCCAATTTTTCAGGTTTAAAGATTTTTTTACTATTTGTCTTTATGATCATTTTTTTCAACTGTCCCCTTTAAAGTTGGTAGCAATAATATCTCAGAAGTTAACATTATTTAAAATATGTGTGGAAATTGTTTTTTAAATACAGAAGGCACTCACTGAGCATTTTTCTAGGATAGATGTGTGTTTGGCGAGGTGGAAGAAAAGTTATGAGCAACCTAGATAGTATATTCAAAAGCAGAGACATTACTTTGCCGACTAAGGTCCGTCTAGTCAAGGCTATGGTTTTTCCTGTGGTCATGTATGGATGTGAGAGTTGGACTGTGAAGAAGGCTGAGCGCCAAAGAATTGATGCTTTTGAACTGTGGTGTTGAAGAAGACTCTTGAGAGTCCCTTGGACTGCAAGGAGATCCAACCAGTCCATTCTGAAGGAGATCAGCCCTGGGATTTCTTTGGAAGGAATGATGCTAAAACTGAAGCTCCAGTACTTTGGCCACCTCATGCGAAGAGTTGACTCATTGGAAAAGACCCTGACGCTGGGAGGGATTGGGGGCAGGAGGAGAAGGGGACGACCGAGAATGAGATGGCTGGATGGCATCACGGACTCAATGGACATGAGTCTGAGTGAACTCCGGGAGTTGGTGATGGACAGGGAGGCCTGGCGTGCTGTGACTCATGGGGTCGCAAAGAGTCGGACACAACTGAGCGACTGAACTGAACTGAACTGAACTGAATTCTCTATATAATTCTTATCTCTATCTGGTTTGGAGAAGAGGCTTAACACACTGATAAGCATAGCCATAAATATAAGAAGTAAAATAAAGGAGCAAATATATATATATATTGCCTGGGGCATCTTGAGTCAATTTTTGGAAAATTCTGTGGTGTAGGTGGTGGGTGGATTCTGTGGAAAATCTTACAGACAGGTGAAATAATAAGTGGCTTCTATTTTGGGATTATCATGGCAATGCAAGTTAATGATACATGTTGTGAGTGTGTGTGTGTGTCTCTGTGTGTGTGTGTGTGTGTGTGTGTGCCTGGTCCTAATTAAGTTGGAATACTGAAGCCAGCAGTGATTTGGTCATGACTTTGTGTGAAATCCTGAACTTAAAATCAAAAAGCAACATATATATTTCCATCAGAGTAGGATTTTCCCTAACATTTTAATCAGTTTTCAAAATACTAAAAGTTTAAAGAATTGCACATTCTTACATATGTGGTGTGTAAATATCCACATACCCACCACTCAGATTCTATAATTAACATTTTGCCCTATTTGCATATATCCACATATACTACATATCTACCCATTCATCCATCCCTCTATCTGTCTATTCATCTTGTTTTTTTTTTTTAATGCATTTCAAAGTAACTTACAGTTATCAGTAAACAAAGTAGCATATTTTGAGTTCTGTTTAAAAGTGTGGACAGTTTTCTTATTTCAACCTATCTTATAAAAATTATATTTAATGAAATCAGGTGGACTTGATCTTTTATCATCATATTAAAAATGAAATCTATGAGAATTTAGTGATGAAATTATTGGAGAACAAACCGTGTAAAGACTGTGTTCTGTGATGCATATTATTTAATGTGATTCAGATCATATCTTTGGCTTCACTTGAGAATGTAATAAAAACTTATACACATGGAATTGAATCATTGTGTCTCTTGGTATTAAAAAGGCTGACAATTAAATAAAATAAGCATTGTACCTTTTCATTTCCTTAAATATATTGGAAGCCATATTGAATTTTTACCATAAAGCTAGTTAAGAATTTCTTTTGGAGAAATGAAGCCAAGACTCAAGGCAATTGTACAGGTAGATCAGGTTCCCTCCATAACTCTTATACCTTTTTATTCCAACCTGCCTCCTCCAAACGGTATAGCCTCAATTTACCTAGCTGTTTGTGTTCATCTTTTTCTCTTCTTCTAAAAAATGGATAGTCCTCAGATAATTGTCTCACTCCTTAATTTTCTACTATTGTGTATCAACACAGCACAAAATGATGCTGAAATTCATTGATCAGTTTATTCATTGATTGGTTCATTTAGCAAACGCTTAGTGAGCACCTGTTCAGTTCAGTTCAGTTCAGTCACTCAGTCGTGTCTGACTCTTTGAGACCCCATGAATTGCAGCATGCCAGGCCTCCCTGTCCATCACCAACTCCCGGAATTCACTCAGACTCATGTCCATCGAGTGGGTGATGCCATCCAGCCATCTCATCCTCTGTCGTCCCCTTCTCCCCCAATCCCTCCCAGCATCAGAGTCTTTTCCAATGAGTCAGCTCTTCGCATGAGGTGGCCAAAGTACTGGAGTTTCAGCTTTAGCATCATTCCTTCCAAAGAACACCCAGGACTGATCTCCTTCAGAATGGATTGGTTGGATCTCCTTGCAGTCCAAGGGACTCTCAAGAGTCTTCTCCAACACCACAGTTCAGAAGCATCAATTCTTTGGCGCTCAGCTTTCTTCAGGTCCTCTGCTAAGCATTGGGAAAACAAAAATGAATAAGACATATTCTTTATTTTCAGTGCAAAGCCATTAATATGTTACATTGATCAGTATAGATGGCAAAAACTGAGGCCTACTAGATTTTTTTCCACTTCTCCATTGACAGTAACTATATAACGGTACTAATCTTTGCTTCATTTGATGTTGTATAGATACCAAACAGGAGTATACACCCAAGACCAATGTTATGCTAATCTAATCACTCATTATTATATCAGAGCATTTCTAAAAGAGTAAGAACTGTTTTATGGATTTGAGAAGAAGCAAGACAGTATGTTTTCCACTGTGTATGTTTCTATATAACTAGCCCAGAACTCCAAGACACCTTATAAAAAAGGTCTATAAAATTGCAGTGAAGCCTGATAGTAAACCTAGAAAGTGAACGGTACAGCCATTTGATTACTTTTTACTACCTAGCCTCTATGAACTTATTTGTTTCCTTTACAAATTAAAAGTGGTGTGTGTGTTTTTAATTTTTCCACTTTTAATTAAAATCTTGAGATAGGACAATATTTAGTATAAGCTAAATCTCAGTCTATCTGCATATATTCAAGGGAAGGCCATCATTTGGGGCCATTTATCCTTTGAGAGAGGGATATCAGTAAGGTGCTTATCAAGCAAGTCACCTTACACTTGAGCTAAATAAGTAAGCAACAGACAAAAAGGGAATAGAAAACAGTGCTGTCTCTCATATACATTTGTGTACATCATTATCATTCGATTCCTATAAGAAGGTAGTCGCTTTACTTTGAAATTACTTTTACTGGAAGACAGAAAAAAAAATCTCCCTTGCAGAGCTGTTGTGGGAGTAAATGAGACAGTGTAAATGAAGTTCTGGCACACAGCACTGTTACATAAATGGTTTCTATTGCTGAGAGGGTATAGCTTAGTGGTTAAGGATTAGGCTTTTGGAGTCAATCACCTGGATCTGTATCCTGGTCCCACAGCCAACTGCCTGGGTAAACTTGGGCACATTGCTACGACCTTGTCTGTAAAATGGAGACAGGAACCACCAGCATCAATTACACACTGCTGTTTAACAGATCACCCCCAAACTTAGTGGCTTACAACAATAAACATTTTTTATCACATAGTTTCTGCGAGTCAGGAATTCGGGAGTGGCTTAGCTGGATGGTTCTGCCTAAGGACCTCTCATGTGGTAGCTGTCAGGATGTTAGCCAGGGTGCACTCACCCGAAGGCTTGACTGGGGCTAGAGATCTGCTTCTTAGATGGCACACTCACAGGGCTGCTGGCAAATCTTTGCTGGCTTCTGATGGGAGGCTTCAGTTCTCAGTCCATGATCTCTCCATAAGGCTGTCTTGAGACTGTCCTCACAGCATGTAGCTGACTTCCCCATAGTGGGTGATCTTAGAGGAAGAGAGAGGAAGGAGGAAGCTGCAACAGCTTTTGTGACCTGGTCTCAGGTCATGACATCTATGCCACCATTTGTACCATATTTTATTTGCTGGAAGTGACTCACTAAGTGTAGTCCACACTCAANTATTTAGCTACGGTAGAAATATATTTCATCTGGATAAAGACATTAACACATGAGAAAGTAATCTATTGATATTTTAAAATTATGTAGAATTGCAAATGTTCAGTAGAAACAGGTATCTGAGACAACAGGTATTTCTAACATACTCTTCTGGCTTTACATCTCTTTCATAATTAATTGAGCACTATGTTGGGGGAAAGGGAACTGGATGTGGAGGACTACCCTAAAATCACCAGGTCAGGGGTTTCAGGACTATGAAATTATTTTGGCCAGATGAAGGAAGCTAGGATTACTCTCCATTTTGTGCCCCAGTTCTCACTGTTATTTTTCTGCTGCTAGCTATAAAATTAGCTGTCTTGCTTCTTTCAAAGCCAAAGACAACACATCTCCATTATCTTATTAGATATTCCTCTTAAAATAAAAAGCTCTTCTATACCAGTATCAGCATCTATTAGCACAGCCACACTCCAGCTCCCTGGATACCACTGATCTCAGATGATCTGAGCATTTTAGACTAAGGCAGACCAGGGAATCCATGGTCTTCCTAGTGGATTGAAAATGGGGCAGGGAAAGGGGGTGGGTTGGAGGAGGCTTTTAGATTAACTGTTGTCTGAGAGGATTTTAAAAATAGCCAAGTTTCAGGCTTCTTCCTAGAGGGTTTATATTTCTCCAAGAAAATCCCCCATCAATTGTGGAGTCCATAATATTCACTGCTATTTATGCTGCCAGCCTGTGGTTGAAGAACATTTCCTAAGATGGCTGCCATTCTGTAAGATACAGTTCTGTAAAATGGGTATAATAATAAAAAAATAAAATGGGTATAATAATATTCTTAGCTGAGGGACATACTCTGGTCACCCAGCAAGGTCATCCTAGCAGTCACCTCCACCTGCCTGAGGCCACTTACTGTGATTGCTTGGGACTCTTTGCCTGAGGTTCTTTCCCAGGCTGTGGGAGCATATTTGACCTGGATCTTAGGAGACTTGAAAATTTTGGAGAGTTATTGCCTGGAAGAACTTCCAGAATGGTGGAGAAACACCCCAGCTTTCATCTTCTGGGAGAGGAGAAGCTCCTCCATCATCCCCTGAAACTCCCTGGCGAATCCTGAACTCTAGTCGCCTACAGATGGAGAAGGCGATGGCACCCCACTCCAGTACTCTTGCCTGGAAAATTCCATGGACAGAGAAGCCTGGTAGGCTGCGGTCCATGGGGTTGTGAAGAGTCGGACACGACTGAGCGACTTCCCTTTCACTTTTCACTTTCATGCACTGGAGAAGGAAATGGCAACCCACTCCAGTGTTCTTGCCTGGAGAATCCCAGGGACGAGGGAGCCTGGTGGGCTGCCGTCTATGGGGTCACACAGAGTCGGACACGACTGAAGTGACTTAGCAGTAGCAGCAGCAGCAACAGCAGTCACCTACAGAAGTAACTGGCTTGATAAGACACCTATTATTGGCTTCCTTCTCTTCCTTGTCTCACTTGACCACGCTCTTGGGATCAGCTCTCAAAACCATGAACACTTAGATCTTTGTGTCAGGGTCTGCCTTTGGGGAAAACCAAACTAAGGTATCACTCATAGGGTTGATGTGAGGGTTGGAAGAAATGGTGTATGTACAATGCCTGTCATAATATAATAACAGTGGCTAGTATTTCTTGATCAGTTTCTTAGAGTCAGTACTGCGTTAAACACTTTACATGTATTAATTCATCTAACCCTGTGTTAATCTTCATAAACAACCCATTAGTATTACTCTGCTGCAGATGAGATTGAGACACAGAGAAGGTAACTTGCCCAAGATCACACACTATTCAAACCACTGAAACCATTATTCAAGCAGTAAACATGGCAATATTCTTTCAGGATGCTCAAATGGTTCTTTGAGTTATTGGAGCTCTAACTTATTGAGTTGACTTTTGGAAATTTTGGCTTGTTTTCTGTGTATTATTGACAAATGGATAACAATATTTTGAGAGATACTTTTTTCCTGTTGCCTCTGCTTAGGAGGGCTTCTGTAGGGAAAGTGACAGATAGATCCATGAGGGGGGATTTATACATGTCATTCAGATGCCTCTACACAGAGGTCAACTACATTCAAGATGAGGGGGGAGCGGAAATGATGAGAGCAGGGGACAATGTTCATGGGTTGTTAAGAGAACTGATGGTTCCTTCTCCCCTCTACTTCCTACAAACCCCAGTTTTGGTTGTGGGGAGTGAGGGTTGGTATGGGAACTGATCAGGCCCTCAAAGGAGCTGGAGTAGACAGGAACAAGGGCAGACCACTCCACCTGATCACGTCAGGTCCCTCGAGCCACAATCTTAGCAGGTGACGATGATGATGGAAAAAGGGGGAGAGGGATGGGATTTAATTCAGACACAACATTCAAGTAAACTAAATTGATTTTTGATAGCTACAAAAACACAGGAGTCAGAAAAACTGTCCAAAATGTGAAGGGACACAAAGGGCAAATTTGCTGTAACAACATGGCTCAAAGAAGTCACTGAAGAAAGAGAAATTGCTTCCAGCTTATACCCCACAGAATTGAGCCTGCTCAACAATATAAAGTCCTTACTATAGGCCAGGTACTCTGCGGAGCATTTCCCAAATAGTCATTCACATAGACCTGTGAGGTGATCTCTATTATCATTTATCATCATCCCCATTTTACAGGGGAGGAAACTGAGGCACAGAGAAGTTGAGCAATTTGCCTAAGGATATAACTAGAGCTGGCATTTGATCACAGGCAATCTGGCTCCCAAGTCTATGGTTTTAGCCATTAAAGCCACATTGCCTTGCCAACCATCCACTTTTATATGGCATTCTATTCTGATGTGGTTTTTCCCTCTTAGGTCTTTTGAGGCTGACATTTTTCTTCTGTCTACCCTGTTTGTGGCTAAACTTAGTGCCTGGAAGACAGGAATAGAGGTTTTAATAGTTTAAACTGAGGTACTGGACTTGCATTTCTAAAGTGACATTTTCCCAAATGGTATGAACTTTAAACGAAAACATGTAAGATCTGACAGTCTGATTAAAGCTCTGAACAGGGCCAGTGAATAACTAATGCTGACCTCTTCTGACAAACAAATTTACACTTGATTTGATTCTTAACTTTTTCTCCTAGATCTTAATTGCTTTATGAGGTCTAGGCCCAGATAGGCATTTCATAAATGCTTTATGACAATGATTAGAAAGCTTATTTAGTCTTCAAGACTTGTTCCACATATATCCAGGGTAGAAATGTCTCACATCTCTATGACTACTTGTTCATTTATTATTGAGAGCCATAATAAGTAGCACACGTGGATGCTTCTGAGGCATCTAATAGAAACTCAAATCCAAACTGCAAGAAAAGGTAGAATTTGTTTCATCAGACAAGTCAGTGGTGTCATTAAGAAGCCAATTTTTTTCCCTTTCTTTTTTTTTCAACTCTGCCTTATTTATATAGGCTTTGATCTAAGTCTGATTTTCCTCCTAGTAACAAAATGGCTGCTAGTAGCACCTGGGATATATGCTTCCTTATTCATCCAGCAGGATAGACAGGGAAAACCTCTGTTTCAAACCATAGGCTAAGTCCTTTCCTTCAGTCTAGTTGGGCCACATGTTGATTGCCTAAGAGAAATAAGCCCCCACTGCCCTGGAAACATGGATAGCTGAATACAGTTGCAGTTCTATTAGTAGAAAGAAGGAGCAAATAAATGCTGAGGAGGTTCTGAAGCTGTTTCTTCATCTGGAAAAAAGTGACCTATCAGAGAATCTTGCAGAGAATCATAAGGCTCAGAGATTACGTAGGGTTGCCAGATTTAACAAAGAAAAATACAGAATGCTCAGTTAAATTTGAATTTCAGATATACAGCAAATAATTTTTAGGATGAGTATGCACACCTTTTTCTACAAACACTACAAATTTATACATTGATTTGGTTTTTAAGCTTTTCTCCTAGATACTGATTGTGTTATGAGGTCTGGCACCAGAGGGGCCTTACACAAAGATTTTTTTTTTCTTTTGACAGTGATTAGAAAGCTTATTTAGCCCTCTCCCCTTGTACCACATGTATCTAGGATAAAAATACATACTTTTACTAAAAAATTATTCATTGTTTATCTGAAATTCAAATTAACAAGCCTCCTGTATTTTATCTGGCAACTCTAAATGTTTGCAAAGTTCTTGGCACATAGCAGGCATTCATTCAGTGTTAAGTATTAGTGTTCTTTCTAAATAAGAAAAGAGCTCAGTTAAATGGCAGCATGGTGCTTTTTAACTCTTATGAACATAAAAAATATATGCTGTTGATCAAAACTGCAATTCACTGAACTAGATGTGACTCGAAGAACCCCTTCACCACCACTCAAAATGAGATCAAAGCAAAGGTCCCTAAGAGGAAGGTCGTATTTGCATACAGGGGATGGCACATTATAAAGCATCTAATATTACCACTTAAAACTAAATCGAACCTGTAGCACCAGATACTTAGTTATTGGCTTTTCCTTATTTTATTCTGAATCTATACAAATAAACCAGTCTTCATTTGATTCAAAGGTAATGCTGCTACAGTTCCTGGGACAAAGGCACTAACATACAAGGTTGACAATGGACTGATTGCCATAGGAATTTTAGCTCCACTTGGGTGAAGCTTGAGGTCACAGCAACTGTTACTTTGCATCTGGAGGTGGCATGAAACTCTGCAAAGCTCTCTGCTGTTGCCTCTGACTCCATTTTCCCTCACTGTTCCTACCTATAAAATTTTCTAATATGCTTCCTGAGAAGCTGAAGGGAAAGCAGGCACCTTCATTTCCTCATCAAATATTCACCATATTATGAAAAAGAAAACCCTACTGACTGGGCACTGAACGGTCAAACCCAGCATATTGTTACATATTGTTACCAGATTCACAACAGGAATAGATCAAGTCGATTTTATCCAAGATATCTAACTCCCGTTACAGTACAGTACTGAGTATTTCTAATTTGGTGGCTGCTATGATCTCATACACTGCTTGTTTTCTGTGCTTTTCCTATAAACCAGAAAAAAATCTATTTTTCCCTTTTGTTTTTGAAGTGGGAATTATTATGCAGCTTTACATAGATTAGTCTGCAATGTCTTTAAAAGTATTATTTGTCTCAGATTTCAAGAAGTGCATTGGAAATTATCTCCTTCCATTTCATCACCTCTTCATTCTTGTTGGAAGCCTGATCCACAGTAGGTATTAAGATCTTTACATTTCTACTGGTTGGGCGATGACTTCATTGCTTTCATGCCAGCTGGGGAATCTTGTATGACTGAGCACTGGACCGAAGCAGAACTGTGGGTTAGCTGCTGCTGCCGCAACAGCCGTTTGCTTGTATCCAGCTGCTGTGGAAGGAATCCTCAGGCTACTAGTTCTTTGCACCTAAATTACCCAAGGGATCGCAGGCTGATGGACGAGCGTATGTGTGAGTGTGTGTGTGTGTGTGTGTGTGTGTGTGAACACGGGCAGCTGCAACAGTTGGGCACCAGCAGCAATGGATTTCGATATGATTTTTACCAACAACGGAGATAAACCATCCTCCATCCTTTATTTCCAAGCAGTGCCTCGGTTTCCGCCCCAAATGTGCTCTACCCTCTCTTCTCCGATCCTTCCCTCCCCCCGCACGTGTCCCTACGGAGGGAGGCCAGGATAGCTGCGCTGCAGGCAGGATTCCCCCTGTTTTTCCGCAGTGACAGGCGGATTCCCGGGCCTCCTCGGCCCCCCACCCCCGCAGCCGCCCCTTTCTCAGTCACGATCTTCCCCCTTCTGCCCTCCTCCCTTCGTCAGCTAGCGGCTCGGTCCCGCCCCTCCCAGGCGGCCAGCCCAGGTTGCTAGGGCCTGGCGGGGCAACCAAACGTGGCGCGCGAGGAGGCGCGGCGCGCGCGTACGCGCGCAGACGAGCTTATACGGGGAACCAGCAGTCTCCTGCTTTGGGGACCAGAGCACGAGCCGCGCAGGCGGGGCACACGAGCCCGAGCCCGAGGACGAGCGCTCTCTCCTTATTGGTTCCAATCAGAAGTGGGCGGGACGGAGGAGGGACCTGTCATAGTCTGAGGCGCTTCTCCATTGGTCCGAATTGGACGGTTGGGGCGGGGCAGTTAGCAATTTAGGCTGCGCATTGCCTGAGCGAGAGGGCGGGGTCGAGGGTTTCGTTAGTTGTCGCTGCCGCTGGGGAAGGTAAAGCGGTGACGGCAGCCTCAGGAGCTGTGGGGTCCCCGGCTGGAGGTGGGGAACTCGGCGGGGTGAGTAGTCTCGTTGCCACCCGCTCGCCAAGCCTCCTTGTCCTCACGTCGGCCCCGTGCCCACCCAGCTTCTCCTGAGAGAGGAGACCCACCCGGTCCCCCCAGGCAGGCGTGAGAAGGGGCGGTGGCGCGGGTCCGCTCAGAACCGGGCGACGCGGCGAGGGCACCCCAGTCTAGAGTGGTTCCTCCTCAGCGCCCCATTGCGCCACTGGAAGGGCTTTCCCAGCGAGGGGCTAGGGCTGTATTTTGGCTGTAGGGAGACGGGGGGTATGAGGAGGGGCGGCGGGTCGAGGCCGCTTCGCGGGGCTCCTCTCAGCGGCAGGTCTGCGGCATCCCCGCCCCGTCGCCCCCGCGGCACGCGCTCCCCCGGGCTTGCGGCGAGGGAAGCCCCTTCCCGCCGGCGCCGAGGAGGAGCCTGAGCGCCAGAGCCCCCCTCTCGAGTTCCGTGGGAGTTCGGGACCCGCCGGGGACTGCGAGCTTGGCCCCGGCCCTGCTGACCTTGGCTGCCTGCGAGGGTGGGCGAGCGACCCTCCGCCTGCCCCGCGGCTCCTCTACCTTCCCCCGAACAAGTTTCAGGCGTTGTTACGAAGTTCAAGACTAGCATAGTGGGGAGAAGCAGAAACTGGCCCCTTCCCAGACCTTCGTACCCTTTGGACCCTCATAGAAATTTAAATCCTGGGGTTTGGAACCATTTCCCAGAACGAACAGGTTCTGCTCGCATTGACACGTTATGTGCCCACGTTGGGGGAAAAAATAACCTGAACATTTTCAGTGTAAAGGCAGATCTTCCTTGAGGGTTTTGTTTTTCGCTTCACTTGAGTGTTAAAGCACAGATGCCTGAAAAAGAAAAGCCTGACCTTAGTATCTCCACAGTGAGAGTAGACGGATGCTGTGATATTTAAATAGTTGCAGATCAGTGTTCTGTTGATTGAATTTAAGCTGATTTTAGAAAGTATCGCAGACACGGAATAATTTCTTTCCATGCATCTGAATTAGGTTTGTTTGGATGTAATGGTTTATGTAGTTAATGTAAAGGATTACACAGATTAATTTGTCCAGGGGCATTTGACCGAAACAGCAGACATAAATATCAATATGTATAGAATAGAATTATCCTTTTAGGTAACATCTGCTGGAATATTTCCAGGTTGTTCCTCTTGCTGTAGGGTTACCAAAAAAAGCGTCTTTACCGAGGCTATTCGAAATTAAAGGTGAATGACATTTAGATGTAAATTTGTTTTTAATTTCTTTAAGTGTCATAAAATGTGAAGAACCTGTGTTTACTTGTCCCTGTATATTTAGTGTTGAAGGAGGGGTAGTATAATCTTATATTTAACAATCCAGTTAGGGTCCATTAAGAAGAATTTTTTTAAAAAAGGTGTGCCTCTTTTTGAGAACATGATAGTTGAGTACCTTAGCAATCCTTTACATTTCTGTAATAAAAGTACTATTTTAGGTTTGAGCATTTTTGGCCGTTGACTCTGGATCGGGAGTAAGGAAGCCTGCAGCAGTATTACCAGTTTGACACCGCCAGTGGGTGTGGGTGTTTCTGTTGACAAATGCAGAGAAGAGAACATTTGGGAAGGAAACTTTTTTTTTTTTCAGGAGGGTGGGGGGTGGGTGAGGGGGGGAAGGAGCCAGAAGAGAGAAGCTGTAGAACTAAAGCTTCCAGCACAGTGTATGCTGAGCATTTCACAAGTACAAGGAAACCTAATTAGGAGAAAAAAAATTCGGTTTGGAAATAATAGAGCTCCAAAAGAGGAATGCTGAATAAAGTTAATAATCACGAGGGTTAAATAATCTACCATTTCAGAGGGATTGCAGAGTCTTCAGTTGGAGAAAGTGTCAAATCCCTTTGAGTTGTCTGGCCTTCTAGCCTAATCAATGCAAGGATTTATTTGATGTATATGTGTATATATATATATATAGAGAGAGAGAGAGAGAAAGCACTTCATATTCTGATTTTGCTTATTTGGGAAGTTTTCTGAGCCTAGTATTTGGTATATTTAAAAAATTGGTATATTGAAAAAATAATTAGACATATGCCTTCTTTCTCCAGAGAGGATTCCTTTTTTCTCCTGCTCAGACTTATAATTTATTCCTGATTGAGGGGCTTGTGATAGGGGTTTTTTACCCCTTTATCTCAGGTTTTTTGATTTTTTTTTACTTACGCAAGTTCCCTGCGCTAAACGTGCCATCATTTTCATTGTAATTTTCTAGGAGTCATTTAAATCAGAGTGTGGCATCCACAGTATTCCCTGGGGTTTTAAAAGAAAAGGCTCCTATTGAGGGAAATTGCAGGGCCATCTCACACAGATGAGTAATAGAAGGTTGACTGATTGTGAATCAGATGTATTCTGTTCCAGATATGCTGCATTTAATGAGAACCAGACTTTACTTGGTATTTCTACTTTGAAGGTGCGGTATTGTTACATTGTAAACCGAAATACAGAGGTGGAGAAATCGCTTCAAGTATGCCTTCTCCCCACCGCCCCCCCAAGCCTCGCTTCATCGCTATGTCTAAGAATCTGTGAGAAACTCTTTCAACAATAGTTGATTGTTGGAAATGACAGTGGCTTCTGTTGCAGAAATTTAACCTTTCATTATGATTTATGTTTCAATTTACTTTGTGATAGAAAATTCCATTGTATCTGAGAATATGGCTGTAGGAATTTGTAAGGAGGTGAGCAGAGAAAAGAAGCCTTCTTCAGTGTGTCTGTTAAAAATTCACCTTTTTAGCTTGATAACTTTGGTGGTTATCTCCTTTATTTCTAGTGGATATTAGCAAGTATGTGAACAAAGTATCAGTACTTCATTTTTGGCTGTTAGTGTGGCAATATGACTTTATCATGTAATAGATTGATGTCAGATAATAGCAGAAGGCATTTAAGAACAAATGAATCCACATACTTAAATTCCAAATGTGAGGGGAATCCTTTAGGTAACTGTTAATTTTAGTACAAGAATAGCAGAATTGAAGTATTAAGTCACTTTTAAATAGAAAAGACCGTTTACTCAGAACTTGAAATTTAGATTCTAAAGTTTTAATTTTTGGCAACATTGAATTTCTTGATGGAGACAGAACCTCAAAGATTCTTTAATATCTGATGATGGAAGCAGTTGGGTCACATATTCAACTTGAGAAAATAATGTAATTAAAAGATTATATTTTTCTGTTTGGGAGGGTTTTCCAATTTACTTTCAGTCTTAAACTCAGCATTAGAACTATTTTGTTGGAGATGCATCACTTTAGTGTTTGGATTTAAATTCTTGATCGTTTCTAGAATGTTTCCTTTCTATAGAGCAGTGCTTGGAAGAGTGGATTATTCAAAGATGTGGCCTCATTTCTCATTCGCCTTTGTACAATTACTTCTTAATACTGCCGAGTGAACTTGGGTACAATTCTGTCAGTGGGAAATGAAAGCTGTGAGTGAGGACCTTCCACCTGAAGAGTCTGATAACATTTAGAGAATTCTGATTTGGGAATTAACAGAAAATTATTTTTATGCATTAGGTTAAAGGACTTAGCCCATTTCAGGTCTTTGGAATTGATTGTCAGCATTTTGAATTAAGCTCTTAGAAACATTTGTGTCTGAGATAGTTCTAATTAGGATCAAATTTGGGGTGTGGTTTCTCTGTTCAGCAGTCTTCTCTATAATAATTAAATTCTAATATTCTATTTATTGAGCCTTACTGAATACTAGGTACTATGGCAAATACTTTTTTTGCATGGATATAGTAATATGTGTGTATGTGTGTTCTCATAACATTCCTATGAAGTAGATATTTTTCTTATATACTGTAGTACACTTGACCAGATGAGCTGAGGGAGAGAAAATATTTTACCCAGATTACCCAGCTAGTCAGCAAAACTTCCATTGAAACTGGTCTGACTTGAAGGTGTGCTCTTCAAACCTGTGCTTTCTTCTCTTGAGGAATCCGATTTCCCAAACATGTTTTGAGCTCTTGCTGCTCTTGGGGTGGTTACTCAAGGTATAATATGCTTCCTGGAGTTCATAGGCTACATTGGCAAGGCTTTCTGACCTTTAGTCACATGGGAGGCTGGACTCAGGTCCATCGGTACTGATGGATTAGGATGACTGCAAGTTCAGACTTTTTTCAGAGGGTCATTAATTCTGTTTCTCAGAAATGAAGGTTGTACATAATTCATATTCCATTTTAACTTTTGACTGACTTTGATTAAATTTGCTATGGTAATAAAGGCTGTGAAGTTATTCTGTGAATTCAGTTTTGTGGTTTAGATACACTTTTTTTTGCCACTTTATTTTTTAATTGAAGGATAATTGCTTAACAGAATTTTGTTTCCTGTCAGACATCAAGAATCAGCCATAGATACACTTTTGAAGTAAAATGGCAGCCATTACTATCTGCAAATCGTGTCTCTTCTGTAATTGTAATGATGTCAGTGAAACAAAATTTGGAGGTGAAGTCTACAGAGATATGTTATTGATGTTGCTTAACAGTATGTAGGAGTTGGAGTCTGAAAAAAATGTTTCTACTTGAAAGTAGAATTTTCTGTTAGTTAAAGCCTCATGATTGTGTGTGTGTGTGTGTGTGTGTGTGTGTGTGTGTGTGTATGTGTTTAAGCAAGACCTATTCTTAAGAGAGCTACAGTTGCTTAGCTCAAAGGAACCCTCACAAGTCAATGTTAGGGAGGAAAGGGACTTACTTAACATCTTATTCTGTAATTGATGAGAATCACTTTTGCTGGTTATTAAAGTTAGAAAGGAGCTATGAATATTGTAGGACCTCAGGGCTGGAAATCACCTCAGCCAAAGCAGGAAGGACAGTTGTTCTACCAAGATGGAACCTGCACAGAAACGTTGTGGATTTCTTTAGCAAGTACGGGTTTTGAATATGCATTTTAAATAGTTTATCAAGGTATACTTTACATACCATAAAATTCATGTTTTAAGAGTTTAAGAGTACCGTTCAATGATTTTTTTTTTTAGACTTATGGAGTTGTATAACTATCACTGCAATCCAATTTTGGAACATTCCATTACCCCAAAAAGATCTCGCCCACCAATGTGCATTTTTTTTAACCTTATTTATTTGCTTCCACCTAGAACCTTTTATCACCAGGCACCGATAAACTAAATCATGTAGATTTTAACAGATATGTCTTGAAAATATATCTTCTTACATGTATTACAATTTCTTAGTACTTTTTGTATATTCAAAAGTTTTGCCTAGACATAATACATAGAAGAATATAAAAGGTAGTACTGCAAGTGCCATCCATTATCTTGTCTTTGTGGATTTGATTTGATTCTGTTTTGATCTTTTTTAAACCAGTAAATAAAATACAGCGCTCTTAGTGATATGTTGGAAAACAGGAATAAGAAATCAAGGTAAAAATAATATAATTTTTGTTGGGCAAGAAAAAATTCCTTTAGGATTTAAGACCAAGGACAAAATAATTGGTTTGCTTGATTTTAAGCCAGTAACCTTGTGCGTTTTATTGTTTGAGCTCTAATCCCCCTTGAGAGATCCCTGCCTACAGTGCACGCTGGAGAGCAGGCTTCATTAAATTCAGGTATGCAAACACATGGTCTGCTTTTTGCATTACTTCAGACTGGCTTGTGGAGGGATTTAGAAATAGTTTAACCTGCAAGGTGCTGTAGCTGCTTTTTCCTGCCTGCATCGGGTTTTTTTTGTTGTTGTTGTTGTTGTTTTTTAAAGTTACCCTCAAGGGTAACCAGAAGAATTAAAGCTCCCTTGGGAACGAGTTGTACTGGAAGGGTGGAATTCTACCCCTTTGGTTCCCAGGTACTCTCTTTGCTCCCTGTTTTGCACCTGTAGATGGACACTGCTGATAGGATAGCTTGGGAATGTTATTTTTTAGGTACACATGATAGGGGAATGCAATGGTTTGGTTGTAGGTAAAGTGTTTTGGAAACAAACTTTCACTGCTTTTAGATGAACATTTCTTTATGAACAGTGATCTTTACAAGAGCCAGGCAGGTAAATCAGTACCTCTTTGTGTGGTGGGTTGTGTTTGGATTTTTAATAACAAACGAAAGGACACAGCACTGCTCTGATAATAATAGTTTACTGTAAATTCAGTCATAACTGGCTTGAAATAATTTTACTTAAAAAAAAATACCTATTTAATTGCTATGATTGTGGTATTCTGTTGTTACTTTGCATTCTTTCCTAAGAGAAAGGCCTGATATCAAATATTAACAAATGAAGTGCTTTCTGACCTATTTGATTTAGAGGAAAGTAGTGATTTTGAAAGTAACAACTTTGGTTTCTGGAAGTTAGTTAACAAAACATATGGGTGAATACATTATTGTTTTTTTGTTTAAGACTGCTTTAAACTATTTTAGATAAGTTGCAGTTTTAGATTTTGTACTATGCCTAAAGATTAGGTTCTTGGCAGCTTGTAAAATCATATTATAATAATCAGATTAAGTACACACATACACACACAATAATGGGAGGAAGATAAATCAAGTTAAAAAAAGGTGATAAGTACCAGTTGAAGAAAACTTACTGACATGGATTTGCCCCATTATGCTGATATTGGCCAACAGTAGTAGAAACGATAGTTTTCTGATGAATAGAATCTTTGGGAGATTACTAAAGCTGGTTCAGGTATGACATATCCTCGAGTTTATCCACATACCCTACCCTGGTTTTGTCAGTCACTAGTGGAATGTTTTAGGGCTTCCCGGATGGCTCAGTGGTGAAGAACCTACCTGCAATGCAGGAGATGTGGCTTTGATCCCTGGGTTGGGAAGGTTCCCTGGAGAAGGAAATGGCAACTCACTCTAGTATTCTTGCCTGGGAAATCCCATGGACAGAGGT
The DNA here is from genome assembly GCA_006408695.1 of Aepyceros melampus. Taxonomy (NCBI): domain Eukaryota; kingdom Metazoa; phylum Chordata; class Mammalia; order Artiodactyla; family Bovidae; genus Aepyceros; species Aepyceros melampus. Next base: position 114,113 of record SJXQ01001854.1, on the reverse strand, counting down.
GCCTGCAGGGCTACAGTCTATGGGGTCGCAAAAGAATTGGACATGACTAAGCAACTGAGCATGTACACACAGTGGGGTGTTTGGAAAAGACTGAAGGCAGGAAGAGGAGGGGGCCACAGAGGATGAGATGGTTGGATGGTATCCCCGACTCAATGCACATGAGCTTGAGCAAACTCCAGGAGATAGTGACAGACAGGGAAGCCTGGCATGCTGTTCATGGGGTCGCAAGGGTCGGACATGACTTAGCAACTGAAAACAGCAACAATTTTTACTGGTAATATTACCATTAAAATTTGAGATTAGCATTGCAAAGGAAAAGAAAAAGTTTTAATTGTTAATAATTTCAAGTAGGTGAGGTAGACCAAAAGCTAATTTTGTGCTAATTGGTGTTTCATAATTTATTCTTTCTTTCTAAGGTGACCTGTCTTACATCCTGAGAATCTGCCCTTCATTTAGCAAATACTTAATGAGTATCTACTGTGTACCAAACTGTGACAGAGTGATGCATCAAAGGGAACTAGGTCCCCAAAGAATCTATGGGCTTGAAATGGAGGCAGAGGAGAAGTACCAGGCACTAGCAGGGTGGGGGATCTGCCATGTGGGGAGCAGGTAGGAAGGCCGTGGTGAAGAGGTAACATTAAGTGGGACCTGAAGGATGAGAAGGGCATGGTTTAGTTGGGAAACTAAGTTTTCCTGGCAGAAAGTGCAAATGCCCTCAGGCAAGGTGAGAGCTAGAGGCTTTTGAAAAACTGAACCTTTTAAAGAACTGAAAGAAATCCAGAAAGGCTGGAAAGTAGAGAAGCAGGTGATGACGCAGAAGTAGACAGGGGCCCGGTTTTGAAAAGGCTTAGTAGGCCATCTGCTGGGTTTTTGAACTTGTCCTAAGCCTCCTGGGAAGCTATTGAAGGTTTTAAGTAGGGATGTGACAGGAAATGCCACAAAAAACAAAGAGTTTTAGCTCAATGGAACCATGATGATTTACCAAAAAGGTCATAATTGCTACAAGGTAAAATATTCTTTCCTCATCTCTTTAAAAATTTTGCAGCTGCTTTCTTCCATCATCATCTGTGATACTCTTTTCATTGTTTTTATAGAAATTACCTTCAGTTTTCTAAAGGCTCCCCCTTTTCTTTTATCCTTCACCAGTCTGTTAACCTTATATAGGAATGTCATTTCTATTTATAACTGAGTTAAATTTTTTTCTAACAGTTTTAGTTCTCTTCCATATTTAAACTTAAGACTCTTTGCTGTTTTTTTCCCCCCAGACATCTTTAATCTACTGAAGATTTTAATGAAACATTTTGCTAAATATCAACATTAAATTTGCTTTGTTCTTTTCTTTCCTCAAATACAATATTTTATGTCTAGTTTAATATTTTCAGCATTTATGCTATTTCATATTTAAGGAAATCTGATTTGAGCACCTCCAGTATTTTTATAGAATTTTATTAATAATATTTAGAAGCACTAATCTTTAGCAAGAGTATAATTTTCAAATCTGGTTCACATTCTGTGGCTTTGCCTTTTTTGATATTTAACTGGTCTCTGTTGAGCTTCTTATTTTCAAGTGAGCTTATATGTATAAAAGTGCTCCACAGATTTTATTTTATATGTCCTGATTTGTTTCTTTCTCCTTCTACAATATGTATCCCTACACGCTCAGCTCATTTTTGGAAATCTTCAACTATGCTAAGTTTTCCTTGCCTTGATGACTAAACAAGCATTCCTCCAGGGCTTCCTTGGTGTGAAGAGGTTAGTTTGTGACAGTATACAATGCCACTGTGTACTTCCCCTCCATGGATGCAAAGAATAACCACAGCACCGCCTCCTTCTTCAGATATTTCCTTTGAAATCTACATTGTGATGCAGTCTCTAACTTAGCTCGCTTTGGCCTTCCTGAATCATTTTATACCTGCTCTGTATTCTTTCCTTAATTGATTTTTTTCCCCCTCATGCTGGTAACCTGAAGAGTTTACAGTGGTTTTGTGTCATAACTATTTTCACTTCCTATCCAGCCCAGGACATTTATTTTTAAAGAGTTGCCTCATTTTAGAGTTTGATGTTTCTGTGCTGGTGGTTTCTTTGCCATCTGCAGTGACTGCCCTTGATTTGGAGTTGTGCTTTCCAGTCTGTCCCTCTATGCACAGCTGGTAAAGGAAGGCCATACATGTCTTTCTTTGGCTGCCTTTACAATACGGTGATGATTTGGGTATCTTGGTATCACTGTGTAGGCAACTGAAAGGGTGTCAGCGTCATGGTAAGTGCTGGACAACAAAGCCAGGCTGTGGTGTTGTGCCCTTTTATGGAGTTTTAAGAACAGAGCTCCTCCTTTTATGGAGTTTTAAGTTTTATGGAGTTTTGCCCATTTAGATGGGGAAACACAGGGTGCTGTTACTCTAGGCCAGAAGAGGTGTGTTTAATGCAGACTTAAGGGAACTGAGAAAGGTAATGACTCCTGTGTATTTGTGAAGAGTCTTTGAGTGAGTGAAGTCGCTCAGTCGTGTCCGACTCTTTGCGACCCCATGGACTGCAGCCTACCAGGCTCCTCCGTCCATGGGATTCTCCAGGCAGGAATACTGGAGTGAGTTGCCATTTCCTTCTCCAGGGGATCTTCCTGACCCAGGGATTGAACCCAGGTCTCCCACCTTGCAGGCAGACGCTTTAACCTCTAAGCCACTGGGGAGGAGGCCCAGAATTCCATGTGGAGGGAAGAGATTTTCTGGTAGACCATGTATTCAAAGACATCGATCTGAGAAAAGCAGATAAAGCTGGGTGAATAGCAAGAAATGACATGGATTTATATATTGCATGCCTTGCTTTGATGCTTTGACCCCAGCTACATCCCGGGATCTTAGTTTTCTTTCTTTGTGGCCTTTTTTCTGTTCATTTTCACTTTTGCCTGAGAGTATACATAGGAAATACTAAAGCTGGAGTTTAAATAGGGCTGGGCCTTTGGTAAAATGGATAAGCAGATGGTATCGGTTTTCTACATGTAGGCTCCCTGGAGGCATGGAGTGTTGCCTGTTGTCGCCTCAGCATCTAGTGCATTGCCTGGCGCAGAGGAAGTGCTCAGTAAATATTGCTCTTATGAAATTTGTTTCTTTTTCTGCCCCCCATCTCCTCCGTCAGTGCTTTCTTCCTCGTTCAGTTGGCTTCTCTGTCAGGTACCTGTCTATTGGACCTTCCTCTCTGCTCACCCTATAGATGTGCTTGTTCTGTAGTCTAGTTGCTCGTCTCGAACATAACTGTTATAATTGGATCTGTGTTGGTGTGTAACTAAGTGCTAATGGCTC